>JAODAL010065605.1:0-18156 GCA_025379985.1 Phyllomedusa bahiana
TTTGTGCTTTATTTCTTGTACATATGCAGAGGGTAACAGAAAACACCTACGCGTTTTAAGGCTATATATTAGCCCTTGCTCACGGTGGACAGCTTGTTAAACAAATTTAAATTTTTATAGTACAGTATGGTTCCCCCCCCAATGACGTCACTTCCCCCAAATTAAAAACTTCTGTTTTAAACACCTATGCCTTATGTTTCCTATGAAGTGGAATTTGTTGCTTTACAAGAAAGGTGTTGCTAGTTTTAAGACAAACCACAAAAACCCTATGAAGGTTTTCTTATCTATAAAAACGAATATTTATTTTCAATAAATGAATGAAAGGGTCGTTTCTAAGTTTAACCCCCTTTTTGGGGGCACGGGTTTAAAGGGGCATTAAATTCAAAAATCCCTCCTTAATCTAACCCTCCCTTTTCCCATCTCCCCATCCGGGGTTTCTTTCCCCTTTAAATTAAAAAAGCAGCAATTTTTTTCCATATTACCTTCATGTGCTCTTAAAGTGTTTGGCCACCCCCGAAAGGTGTTATTTCCCTTCCTTTGGCAATATATGCTCTAAAAATTCTTTTTTTAAATTTTTCTAATCTGCTGCCTAGTAGCTTTTGCACATGTTCAACATTGTATCTCATAAGGGTTAAACTTTTAAACGACTTACATACATTTTTGAAAATAAATATTCTTTTCATGATAAGAAACCATTATGGGTTCCTGTAAGTGTTTAGAAACTAGCAACAACCTTACTTGATAAAACAACAAAGTTCCACTTACTTAGGGAAAACATAAGCAAGGTGTTCAAGACAGAATGTTTTTTTAATTTTTTGGAGGAATGATCATTGGGGGGAGGTAAACCCCTACAGTCACTAAAAAATATTGAGTTTGTTAACAAGCTGCACCGTGAGAAAGGGGGTTTCGAAAATATATCCCAAAACGTTGGGTTGTTTTCTGTGTCCCCTCGCTATATTTTAAAAGAAATAAAGCAGAAAAATTTTTAAAACTTCCCATCCAGGGCACCCCCTCAACTTTTCTTTGTTTTGAACCATTGGGGGCTCTGTGCCGGGAGCCAGAGAGGGGCCGTTACGGAGGTGCTACTTTTTTCAAACCCGGGAAGGGAACGGGTGCGAACCCAAAACATTAGGTTGGTAAAGGTTTCTCCAATTTTGTCTGTACTTTTTTTTTTTGTTATAACTTTTTTTTTTTGCTGGTGCAGGGGCGTGTAGGGGCTTGTTTTTTTGTGGGATGATTTTAATTTTTCATTGTCCCATTATGGGTGCATATGATGCATTTTTCCCCCTTTTTAAAAGGTTTATTGAGATGTTTTGAACAAATCCAGAAAATTTTGGTAGTGTTTTTTATTTTTTTTTTTAAAAGGGGGTTCACTGTATGGAAATATAGGACATGGAAGTTTTACTCAGCGGGTCAATACGATTACACCGGAAAAAACCCAATTTGGGGGGGGGGGGAAAAATATTTTTTTAAAAAATTTATTTTAAAAAAAAAAAAAAAATTTTTTGCTTTTTTTTTTAAAAAATAAAAACACTTTTTTTCCGGGAAAAATACGTTTTGAAATCCCATAGCCCTGAGAGCCAAAATTTTTAAATTTTTTCTGGGGCTTGGGGGCTGTGAAAGGGACTTGTTTTTTTGCGAGATGAGTTGAAATTTTTTTTTTATATTTTTGGGGGGGACAAGGTTTTTTGATCGCTTTTAAATCCTTTTTTTGAGGGCCCGGGGTTAAGAAAATACTGCAATCCAATAGGGGGTTTTTTATTTTTTTTTTTAAAAAGGGGCTCACCGTCAGAACCCGGATAATTAAAGCTTTTACTTTTTGGGTCGCTACTTTATGCGATACCCTTTTTATAAATTTTTTTATTTTAAGCATTTTTAAAAAAAAAAGAAAAGTTTTTTTTAGTGTGAAAAACCCAATATTTATGATCGCTATCTTCTAAAAAGGCTAAAACATTTTTTTTTTTTCCGTATACAGAGCTGTAAAGGACTTTTTTTTGGGCGGGAGGGAAACTGACTTTTTTTTTTAAAACTTTGGGTTTCTAGGATTTTTTGATCGCTTTTTTTTTCCCCTTTTTAATTGTGCTGCGGGATGAACAATTTTTCTTAATTCTTTTGTTTGGGTTTTTTTTTTTTTACGGCGTTCACCGAAACGGGAAAATTTTAACCCTGACAGTTTTAAAAGGGAAGGCCCGTTCCCGGCACGCGGCGATACCAAATTTTGGATTTTAAAATTTTTTTTTTTTAAATTTTTTTTGGGGCGATTCCGTTTGAAAAGGGGGAAAAAGGGGGTGTACGTAATTTTTTTTTATATTTTCGTGTTTTTTTTTACTTTTTTTTTCACTTTTTTTTAAAATTTTTTTTTTAATTTTTCTTTTTTCCACTTTTTTTTTTTTTTTTTTAAACCCCATAAGGGGTTTTTGAAATAAAGAGATTTTTTGACCTCCCCTTAAAATGGGAAATTTTCAGTAAAATATTTGTTGTTTAAAAAACATTTTCCAAATGACAACTTTAAAGTCACGATGGGGGGGCCCCAATTCCCCACGGGGCACGGCCGGGCATGGGTAAAACCAAAAAAAAATCCCCCCCAAAGAAAAAAAAAAAACCAGGGGGAAAAAAAAAAAAGGTGCCCCTGCCCCCCCCCCCCCCCCCCCCCCCCCCGCCCCCCCCCCCCCCCCCCCCCCCCCCCCCCCGCCCCAAAGAGAACCCCCCCCCCCCCCCCCCCCCCCCAACCCCCCCCCTCCCCCCCCCCCCCTCCCCCCCTCCCCCCCCTTTAAAATTTTTATTTCCAAAACCCCTATGGGTTTCCCGCGATTAATTAAGGGGGAAAAACCGCCCCCCCCCCCCTGGAGCGACCCCCGGGGTGGGGGGGGGCCAACCCGGGGGGGCGGGGGGGGCGGGGGGGGAAGGGGGTCGGGCTGAAAAATATTTAAGCTTTTGACACCCCCCCCCGTCGCCCGAACTCTGTTTGGGAGTTTTCCCCGATTTTTCAGGCTACCCCAAAAATCCCAGGAGCGGAACCCCCAAACGCCCGGGAACGTAAGGAAACGCCCAAGGTCGTAAGGGGGTTTAAATGTAATCGTTTCTTTTTTAAAAAATTTTGGATACTGGGGGTTTTGGGTCTAAATTAATAAACCTAATAATTACCTTTCCTTTATGTGCTGAAAGTCATCCATAATTGGAGCCCTCGACTGTATAGGACAGAATTTTTTTTGCTCATATATCCTGTTTTGTTCTTAATGAGATTTAAAAACAAAATTTTAAAAATTTAAATATGACAAGGCAAATTTTGACTTATTTTTAGTGGTATTTCCAAAAACAATTTTTCCAAGGGGAAAAGAATCATTTAAATTTCCGAGCCCAAGTTCCCCATTCTTCATTTTTCTTTTTTTTTCTGCTGTTAAACTATGTCTGTAAAATTATCATTGTATTTGTCATTAAATTTTTCATTATTCACTTTTAAATTAAGTTTTTAGAATTTTAAAAATCTTTCACTTTCTATAAACCAACCCTTGTTTTCTACTTCTTTGTTAATAACATTTATATATAAACAAAACCAAAGAAAAGGTGTAGAATAAAACATAACTATTAATAGAACATTAAAATCTAAAAATAAATAAAACCCCCCAATAAAAGCAAAACACCAAGGCAAAATCAATTTAAGGAAAAACCCCCCAAATCTAACCCTACCAGCCCTAAAAAGCCCCAAAAGCGGGGGTTCACCCCAAAAAGGACCCCCCTGTACAGGAACCAAAACCCTAAATTTTTGGGCAAAATACACTACCAATATAAAACAAATTTTTGTAAAAAATATTTACATAAACAATTAAAAAAAAAAAAAAAATAAAAAATAAATTAAAAAAAAAACAAAAAAAAAAAAAACACAAAAAATAAATTTCCATACAATACCGATAAAAAGGTTTTTTAAAGTAAACCTAATGGCAGATATATGCCGCATCAAAAGATTCAGACTCACCAAATGCAGCCTGATACAATACCTATGGTAAGGTTCAAAGAGAGGTATATGGCAATGTTATGCCATTAACCTGAACAACACACCTATAAAGAAAAAGAGAAAACCATAGATCCCAATTCTAGAAAACGTATTGTAAAAGCCAACATGGGATTGTAATCCCGATGGTGTGCAATAATTTACCTATGGTTAGGTCTCAAAACAGGAGAGCTGTGCACCAAGCCGCGAGCTGCGGCGACAGCATGTGCGGCCGCATCCCGGAAATACACGACCTCAACTTCCGGTTCCGGCGCAAAGCCCGCCCAGTCAGCCGGCACAACTTGCGGTCGCAGGTAACATGACGATTCAATGCACCCGCCCAAACAATAACAAAGAACTCATTGTTAAGTCCTGTTTTTTAAAACATACAAGGTACATGAGTTATTTAAAAAGGCAGTTACAAAAATGAAACCAGGTACAAACATTATTTAAATGAGGAATTAAACAAACCTGAATATAATGGGACAAAAATGAAGAAACAATACAGGAGCAAAAAAAATAAATACTTTTTTAAATATAAGAAGAGAAACTAAGATATTCGTTGATCTGTTTCGGGGTAGACCTATTGTCTCGGGTGTGGGAGGGCTGTGTCACAATGCTGGTTTCTATCTTGGCACCATTTGTGATGGCCTTGCCCTCTTACACTCGAGACACTATGGATCTTCTCCATAAATTAGAGGGATTATCTGAAACTACAATCATTTTTTCTTAGCGAGTAAGATGTGAGTTCTTTATACTCCTCAATTCCTCACTCTTGTGGTCTTTCTGCTGTTGAGTTCTATCTTAACACCAGGGGTTGTCAATTCAAGGCTTACAGTAACTTTGTCCTCCAACTTTTGAAATTCATTTTTTACAAAAATATCTTTGTCTTTGATGGGAAAAATCTACCACCAGCTCAGGGCACTGCAATGGCAGCGCTTGTGCGCCGGCCTAGCAAATTTGCTCCTTGGGGTAGTGGAGGACAATTTAGGTCTTTAATGACTCCTAAAAACTTTTGGTACGGAGGACATTTTGTTCTGGACACGCTATATAGATGACATACTGGTGTTAAGGACTGGCTCACATGAGCGTTTTGTGTCCTTTGTTGAGTACCTTAATGCTCAGAATGACTTGGGACTTCGATTTACATTTGATATTAATCAGCATTCCTTACCGTTTTTGGACATCCTGATTCAAAAAAATGATGTTGGTGAACTACAGACCACGATTTTTCATAAGACTACATCTACTAATTCTCTTTTGAGGTGGGATAGCAACCATCCGGTCCCTCTCAAGAGAGGTATCCCTAAGGGGCAGTTTCTTAGAGTTTGAAGGAATTGTTCGGATCTAGATGAATTCAAGAAACAAGCCAGTTCTTTACGTACGCGTTTTCGAGAAAGAGGTTATCCCGATAAAATCTTGAGAGATTCATATAAGAATGCTTTATTATCACCCAGGGATTCCCTCTTGACAGCTAAAAAGCCCCCTGAAAATGGAGACTCTCCTGTATTTAGATTGATTGGAGATTTTGATGGTGCAGCCAGAACAGTGAGGGGTATTATCACCAGGAATTGGCGTATTCTCAAACTTGACCCAGATCTTTCAGGAGTTATTGGTGAATATCCCCAAATCACCTATAGAAGAGGGAAAATTTACGTGATAAATTGGTACATAGCCATTTTGACCCCCCGGGGAATGCTTCTACGTGGTTGGGTCAACACCCTCTTGGATGTTATAGCTTGCCCTTTAATTGAGGTAGGCAAACATTTTCACAGTAATGTCCTGAATAAACAATTTGTGGTCTATCAATTCTTAAACAGCAAATCACGTGGGGTCATCAACATGTTGTTGCGGTTTAGAATATATTCGCCATAACAGAGATACTTCAATCTCTCGGCATGTCAACACGTTCCACAATGGTGACTCCAAAAGTCTTAAATTTATGGCCATTGACTTTTTTTACTTTCCTCTTAGGGGAGGGGGGGGGGGGCGATTGGGCCAAAAAAAATTTACAACGAGAATCCTTTTGGATTTTTAAGTTGAAGACTTTGATGCCCAAAGGGCTTAATGAATATCTTAGTTTCTTTTCTTTTATTTAATTTTTTTTTTGCTCCTGTCTTGTTTCTTCATTTTTGTCCCATTATATTCAGGTTTGTTTAATTCCTCATTTAAATAATGTTGTACCCTGGTTTCATTTTTGTAACTGCCTTTTAAATACCTCATGTACCTTGTATGTTAAATACAGGACTCTAACATGAGTTCTTTGTTATTGTGGTCGCGGTGCATTGATTCGTCATGTTACATGCGACCGCAAGTTGTGCCGGCATTTGGTGAGTCTGAATCTTTTGATGCAGCATATATCTGCCATTAGGATTACTTTCAAACCTGTTTCATAGGTATTGTATGGCATACGTTTATATGCGGCATTTTCTTCACTAGATTTGTATTCTTTTCGACATCTTTGGTGCATTTGTATATATTTGAATTGTTTACCTGTAATATATTTTTACAACATTTGTATATATATGGTACGTGTATTTTGCCAAACTTATCCCCTGATGGGTGTAGGCACACCGAAACATGTTGGGATTGTTTATGGTACCATTTATTTATAGGCACCTGTGTTAGTGTAGTGATAGGTCATATTAGGGTTAGATTCCTGTACAGGGGCGTCCTTCTCGGGACGAACCCCCTGCTTCATACTTTATATGTGTTGTAGGGTTAGATGGGGTATTTCCTTACTTGATTAGCCTTGGTGTTGTGCTTATTATTGGGGAGCACTTTTGAGATTTTTAATGTTCTATTAATAGTTATGTTTTATTCTACACCTTTACTTTGGTTTTGTTTGTAATTTTTTGGTGTAGTGGAGGGATTTATTAATACATGATTTTTGTCCCTTCTTTGATTGCCGTTTATTTAACATTTATGTATCCATTAAGTATTTTTTAGCCTTTTACATTTTATATGAGAAGAAACAGTAAAGTGTAATTCTTGACTTCTCTAATTTTTCCTAAATTTTTCTGAACACATTTAGTTTTTTAAAGGGACCTATGTAATTTTCTCAGTTGTGATGCAGAAGAGAAGTTGAACACTTGGGGCAAAATGTCAGAAAAGAGGTGCCGCCATGCCAGTTTTAAGGTGCATTAAGGGCAATATGTATGACCAGGGCTGCGCCAGATATCTGGCGTCTTTACAGCCCGATACCAGGCACAGCCCCGTTCATACAATTTCAAATCTCCCGCACACCACTCCGGGGCGCATTACATAGTGCCTGCGGTGCTTTGTAATGCGCCTGATCTTGGGAGGCATTTGGGAGGTGGGGCGCACTAGAAACGTACACATTTATAGCTTTGCTATTGCATTTCTGGGCGCATTACAGTTGGAACAGGTATACTATTGCCCAAGCGTTGGAATACTCCTGATTTATGACCCTAAATGAGTGTATAGCGCACCTTAATCTATGAATCTGTCATAAATCTGGAGTGTGGTATACCTTGCATATCATTTTTGAGGCACCTAACTTAGGCACATAGGATATCGGAGGCGCATAGCTAGTATATTTTAGGTGCATAACTTAGACTCATTCAAATGTGTCGTTCCTGGCACAAAATGAGCTAGTTTTGGTGTACAACAGATCATACATAGAGAATAGGGCGTCAACAGTTTTTTGCCGCAAAATATACTAAAAAAATGGTGCAGCCCAATTCTAACATGTCGCCCTTGATGTTCCCACCAAAAGTTATACCTTATCACTGGAGCGAATTTGTGGTAACCCTCTTTTCTGGAGACCTTTTCTAAAATACAACAGATTGTTCAAAGCAGAATAAACTTTTAAAGAAAGAAAAGGTGGAAGGAAGAATGGTAATTGGCATCCTTTCTTTTAGTTATGACTAGTGATAAGCGATTGTGTCAATTATCGGGTCGATAGTCGATATCGGTCATTATCATGTCAATAGCCAATAGTCGATAACGATTAATCGCCGATTACCATTAAAGCCTATGACAGGGGAACACCAGCTTTATTCCTATACCCAAACAGGTGAGGAGAGGCTGGAATTAACATCCACAACAGTAAACTGGACATGTGCTACATCTTAGGCAAGATAATTAGGCTACAAAAGTCATAGAAAAAAATTTATAGGCTAAAATAATTTATTATGTTCAATGGCTAACCGAAAACAAGAGGACGGCGTAGCCACAGCAGGTACAGCGGTAGCAGCTGCTACAGGGCCCCTTTCACACAAAACATGACACTGGTATTGGAAATAGCACATGTTCCCATGTGTTATTTCCATTACCGGTGTCTTGTTTTGTGTGAAAGGCGCCCTGTAGCAGCTGCAGGAGACCCCTATCACTTTTTGCACCAGGGACCAACATTTCGTCACATATGTGGTGGCAGCAAGAATGTCCCAACAGGGAATGCAGAGGTTCAGCTGGCAGGGCCTTAGTTACAGTAGGTGCGGCTAGAGGCCAGGGCCATCTATTAACCGTTTCATGTCCACATGCAGCTAAATCAAATGGGGCGCCCACCCATTACTACTTCGGATTTTTAACATATCACTGGGCACCTTTTTGATTCTTGCCCCTGGCAGGAATACTGCCCTATTGCCGCCCCTGGCATCCATTTTAAAGTAGCCTGACCCCAAAACCAACAAAAAATGCCCTTATGGACCCTCAGAATAAAAATTTTCAATAAGAAATTAACTATTTAAAAAAACTATTTTTCCAATCTTGCTTCTGCTGCTGCTATGGCTACTTGCCATTCTACTGCTGACACGATGCTGACGTTGTTCCACTGTGACATTAGAATGTGAAGAAGACACAACACATGTCTCCAGTTGGTCAACGAGCCCTGTCTGAAAATCCTGCATTCTACTGTCAAGTGGGTTGAAGGAAATTACTGACTTTGGATTTGAAAAGTGGATCAAGGAGGGTGGACACCCAGTAACCGCTTTTCATTTTGATGGCCTTGAAGCGTGGGAAATAAACTTTTTTTCAATAAGACCTTTACTATTGGTTACTTTTACAGCGGCATGACCCCAAAACCAGCAATGATGCCCTTGATTGAACCTCTGCATAGAAAGTGCCGGAATAAAGTAGTCTTTGAACCACTATTTTAGTTGAACTGGACACTGACCATCCCTGTCCTGTACCGCAGCATGATCTGAAAACCAGCATGACTCACAGATCACAAAGTGCCAAAAGAAAGTAGTATTTGAAGCAGTATGTTAGTTTAACTGGAGATTGACTATCCCTGTCCTGTACCACGAGCCCGAATAAATCTGCCTGCGCCGTGGACCCGGAGCACTCCTTAGTGTGGGCGGCGCCCGCCGATCTCTGACTGCAGAGCCGTTTCACAGTGGCCACGGAGTCAGAGTCAGGGAGGAGGCAGGACGGATCGTTCCCGTCCTGTCTTCTCCCCTGTATGTACGGCGCTTGGTAAGCGCTGTAAATACACGTCGGTGTCGCAGGGGGTGTGACGCATCGCTTTCATCACCACCCTGCGACGCTGGGGGTCTCGGGCCGCGCGAGACGTCGTAAGCAGCGTGATGCTGCTTACACCGTTCTCAAGCTGCAGGACCAGGACGCGTGGACCGTGCTGAGGTGAGTAGGTTTTTTTCATTTTATTTTTATTAGGTATGGGGACATATCACTGGCTACAGGGGGCATAGTATGTGGCTATGGGGGCATTTCATGGGCTACAGAGGGGCAAATCACTGGCTACAGAGGGCATATCACTGGCTACAGAGGGCATATCACTGGCTACAGGGGAGCATATCGGCATATCACTGGCTACAGGGGGGCATATCACTGGCTACAGGGGCCATATCACTGACTACAGTGAGGCATATCACTGGCTACAATGGGGGCATATCACTGGCTACAGAGGGGCATATCACTGGCTACAGGGGGATATCACTGGCTACAGAGGGCATATCACTGGCTACAGAGGGCATATCACTGGCTACAGGGGGCATATCACTGGCTACAGAGGGGCATATCACTGGCTACAGGGGGCATATCACTGGCTACAGGGGGCATATCACTGGCTACAGGGGGCATATCACTGGCTACCGAGGGGCATATCACTGGGTACAGAGGGGCATATCACTAGCTACAGGGGGCAAATCACTGTGTACAGAGGGACATATCACTGGCTACAGGGGGGCATATCACTGGCTACAGAGGGGCATATCACTGGCTACAGGGGGCCATATCACTGGCTACAGAGGGGCATATCACTGGCTACAGGGGGCCATATCACTGGCTACAGAGGGGCATATCACTGGCTACAGAGGGGCATATCACTGGCTACAGGGGTGCATATCACTGGCTACAGAGGGGCATATCACTGGCTACAGGGGGGCATATCACTGGCTACAGGGGGGCATATCACTGGCTACAGGGGGCATATCACTGGCTACCGAGGGCATATCACTGGCTACAGTGGGGCATATCACTGGCTACCGAGGGGCATATCACTGGCTACAGTGGGGAATATCACTGGCTACAGGGGGCATATCACTGGGTACAGAGGGGCATATCACTAGCTACAGGGGGCAAATCACTGGGTACAGAGGGGCATATCACTGGCTACAGGGGGCATATCACTGGCTACAGAGGGGCATATTACTGGCTACAGGGGGGCATATCACTGGCTACAGAGGGACATATCACTGGCTACAGAGGGGCATATCACTGGCTACAGGAGGGCATATCACTGGCTACAGGGGGCATATCACTGGCTACAGAGGGGCATATCACTGGCTACAGGGGGGCATATCACTGGCTACAGGGGGGCATATCACTGGCTACAGGGGGCATATCACTGGCTACAGGGGGCATATCACTGGCTACAGAGGGGCATATCACTGGCTACAGGGGGGCATATCACTGGCTACAGAGGGGCATATCACTGGCTACAGAGGGCATATCACTGGCTACAGGTGGGCATATCACTGGCTACAGGGGGGCATATCACTGGCTACAGAGGGGCATATAACTGGCTACAGGGGGCATATCACTGGCTACAAGGGGCATATCACTGGCTACAGAGGGTTATATCACTGGCTACAGAGGGGTATATCACTGGCTACAGGGGGGCATATCACTGGCTACAGTGGGACATATCACTGGCTACAGGAGGCATATCACTGGGTACAGAGGGGCATATCACTAGCTACAGGGGGCAAATCACTGGGTATAGAGGGGCATATCACTGGCTACAGGGGGGCATATCACTGGCTATAGGGGGGCATATCACTGGCTACAGAGGGGCATATCACTGGCTACAGGGGGCATATCACTGGCTACAGAGGGGCATATCACTGGCTACAGAGGGGCATATCACTGGCTACAGGGGGCATATCACTGGCTACAGGGGGCATATTACTGGCTACAGAGGGGCATATCACTGGCTACAGGGGGCATATCACTGGCTACAGGGGGCATATCACTGGCTACAGAGGGCATATCACTGGCTACAGGGGGGCATATCACTGGCTACAGAGGGGCATATCACTGGCTACAGGGGGGCATATCACTGGCTACAGGGGGCATATCACTGGCTACAGAGGGGCATATCACTGGCTACAGGGGGGCATATCACTGGCTACAGAGGGGATTTCACTGGCTACAGGGGGCATATTATGTGGCTACAGGGGGCATATTATATGGTTATGGGGCATATTATATGGTTATGGGGACATATTACTGGCTATGGGGGCATATTACTGGCTAAGAGGGCATATCACTGGCTAAGGTGGCATATTACTGGCTAAGGGGGCATATTACCTGGCTAAGGGGGCATATAACTGGCTACAGGGGGCTAATAACCTGACTACAAGGAGCATATTACTGGCTACAGGGGGCAGTAACCTGGCTACAGAGAGCAGTAACCTGGCTAGAGGGACTAATAACCTGGCTAGATTGGGCAACTACTTGGCAAAGGGGGCTACAACCTGGCTATAGGGGCAAATATTTACCTAAAAGGGTATAATTATTACCATTTGGGGCACTATAGATGGGGATTTTGTACAGAGATAGGAAATTGTAGAGAATTTCTGATAAAATTAGGAGTCTAAGATGTCTGTTTTGTAAATTTTTCAGTGAAGAGTTGTGGACGGTAGAAGTCATCATGGCGTCTGGGACAAATGGAGAAGAAGAAGGGAAATAGAACAACTCTTCAGAGACGTCTCCTGTAAGTCACTAAATGTAACTGCAGTGTCATCACTTATATTCCTCCTGAGTCTACATACAAAGGTTTTTTACATACATTTTTTACATACATCCGCAGTTCACAATGAGACTCAAAAAATTCCTTGTGAACCCAGCCCTACTCAGAAAAACTTAAGGGCCCGAGCCCTGGATGTTTTGGGGCCTTAGCAAAGCCCCTGATCACGGCATGACCCCCGAAACCTGCATGACCCACAGATTAAAAAGTGCCGGAAGAAATAGTCTTTGAACCACCATTTTAGTTGAACTGGACATTGACTATACTTGTTCCGGTACCGCAGCATAACCCATAAACCTGCATGACCCACAGATCAAAAAGTGCCTGAAGAAAGTAGTATTTGAACCAGTATTTTAGTGCAGTGGACATTGGCTATCCATGTCCTGTACCGCAGCATGAACGTTAAACCTGCATGACCCACAGATTAAAAAGTGCAGGAAGAAATAGTCTTTGAACCACCATTTTAGTTGAACTGGACATTGACTATCCCTGCCCTGTATCCCAGCATGACCCCTAAACCTGCATGACCCACAGAACACAAAGTGCTGGAAGAAAGTAGTATTTGAAGCAGTATTTTAGTTGAACTCTACAATGACTATACCTGACCTGTACCGCAGCATGACCCAAAAAACTGCATGACCCACAAATTAAAAAGTTGCAGAAGAAAGTAGTCTTTGAACCATCGTTTTAGTTGAACTGGACATTGACTATACCTGTCCTGTACCACAACATGACCCCAAAACCTGCATGACCCACAGATCAAAAAGTGGCACTATGTTATTTTTACAGTGACTGTCAGTGTATTTTTTGGTAACTGACATTCGTTTATAGAATTTGTTTAGGGAAGTTTTGTTTACAGTTTTACATTAGTTTATTCATTCGCATACCCCATAAGTAATAAAAATGCCCTAATCATCCCCAAAACACTTCTTAGTTGAGAAGACATTTGCCCTCCTGGCTTCTGAGAGTGATTCGGCCGATGAATTAATTGGTTTCATTTTTCCTCCAAATCCTTCTTCACTGATTAGGGACAGACTCCCCTGGAGATCAGAGGATGCGACCCCATAGTGACTCCAGCCCCAGAAAAATTTGGAGCCCTTTTTGATACCACATAACCTCAAAGAATTTACCTTTTTCAAAATCTTATTTTTTAGAGAAATTTATAGCTCTCCTGATTGCCTCTAATGGTGAGAGCAAGGGCTGCAGTCAGTTATCTGTTAACATGGAGGTTCAGCTGGCAGAGCCAGACTTACAGTGGGTGTGGTGAGAGCCCGGGCTGGCGTCCGTCATCTATTAACACGCAGGTTCAGCTAGCAGGGCCGTATTTACAGTAGGTGCGGTGAGCAGGGCCGCCATCAGGAATTTCAGGGCCCCATACAGCCAAAGTGTCTGCCCCCCCCCCCTCCCAAAAAAAAAATAAATAAATAATAGGGTGAACGGGGATAACCTCGTTCTGGGGGTTTATTGTTGTGGAAACTTACTATTTGATATTAATGACACATTGGGTGACATGTATGATTTATAGCGTTTAAACGCCAATTTTTGTGTGCATTGTAATAGTGTAGATTGCACGTGAATCTATGAACCTCTTCTAGTGCAGGACAATTCTTGCTCAGGTAAGCCGCTTTTAAATTTCTCTGTTCCAGCAGTAACGCGCTTGGAACTGCTGTAGTGAAGGTACAAATCTATACCCCGAAACCAAGCGCATTACAAAGTGCCGTGGGTGCTGTGTAATGCGCCTGATATTGGTGTGCCTTTTAAAAATATAGAGAACGGGGCTGTGCTAGATCTCGGGTTGAGAAGACGCCAGACTTCTGACGCAGCCCCGGACATGCATGTCGCCCTTCTTAATCTTTATTTTGTGTTCAGTAGAAATCCGTTGATACCAGATTTATAAAGAGAGTTTAATGTGTTTTAATGGCTTTTACTTGGACCAATAACCTCTTCTGTCAGCTAAGCTGTGTCAGAGATAAGTTGTTATGGGGTGAGGGTTTTTATTTGTATGATTTTCCGTTTTAGGGAGCAGATGACTTTTCCACTTTAATTCCAATTTTATAGCAAAAGTGAGGAGACCGTCACGAAGACACTATTCCAACATTTTTTAGGGTGGTAATATTTAAAAATAATGTAGTTTTAAATCTTTTTTTTCCTGTCTCACCTAGGTATTTGTACAAGTAATCGCTAATACAATATACTACGATACTTGTGTACTGCAGTATATTGTCATTCCAGTGATCCAAACCGTACATCCTGCAAAACTCTCTGTAAATGTAAAAAGACGGACAGAAAGTTCTGCAGGAGGCAAACCAGACAGGAAAGGAAAGAGTTAAAGAAGGAAACTATGTGCCCCCACTCACCTGACTACGGTGTAAGAAGTGAATGGTGTGTTCCTCTTACCTGCTCCTAGGAGATAGATGGCTGGGACGACCTCCGGGACGTCCTGACGCTACCGTAGTTAATGTCTCTTCCAGGGACACCAACAGAGCTCCAATGTCACCTGACAGTGCCTGGATCAGGAACCAGTGCAGGAGGAAGTGGTCGTCTTCCTCTTGTTTTTTTCCTTTCAGCCCACACCGCCATGATGACTTCTCTCGGCCACGACTCGTCTCTGCAGAATTTAACACACACATCTAAGAATCCTCACTTTTTCAGCAGCTAATTATAGGTGTATATGCCCCCTCAGTTAATTAGCTCTATAGCCCCCTCAGTTAGGTAGGTATATATAGGCCTCCTCAGTAAGGCAGGTATATATGGGTCCCCTCAGGCAGGTACATATTGGTCCCTTCAGGAAGGTATATAAAGAGACCCTCTATTAGGTCCTTTCAGGCAGGTATATAGATAGCCCCCCCTCTGGCAGGTATATAGATAGCCCCCCTCTGGCAGGTATATAGATAGCCCCCTCTCTATCAGGTATATAGCCCCCTCAGGTAGGTATAGCCCCCCTCAGGCAGGTATAGCCCCTCTCAGGCAGGTATAGCTCCCCTCAGGTAGGTATAGCCCCCCTCAGGTAGGTATAGCCCCTCCTCATGCAGGTATATAGCCCCCTCAGGTAGGTATAGCCCCCTCAGGCAGGTATAGCCCCCCCCTCATTGCAGGCAGGTATAGCCCCCCCTCATGCAGGTATATAGCCCCCTCATAGAGGTATATAGCCCCCTCAGGTAGGTATAGCCCCCTCAGGTAGGTATAGCCCCCCCTCATGCAGGTAGGTATAGCCCCTCTCAGGTAGGTATAGCCCCCTCAGGTAGGTATAGCCCCCCTCAGGCAGGTATAGCCCCCCCTCATGCAGGTATATAGCCCCCTCAGGTAGGTATAGCCCCCCTCAGGCAGGTATAGCCCCCCCTCAGGCAGGTATAGCCCCCACAGGTAGGTATAGCCCCCCCCTCATGCAGGTATATAGCCCCCTCAGGTAGGTTTAGCCCCCCTCAGGCAGGTATAGCCCCCCTCATGCAGGTATATAGCCCCCCTCAGGCAGGTATAGCCCCCCCTCATGCAGGTATATAGCCCCCCTCAGGCAGGTATAGCCCCCCCTCATGCAGGTATATAGCCCCCTCAGGTAGGTATAGCCCCCCTCAGGCAGGTATATAGCCCCCTCAGGTAGGTATAGCCCCCTCATGCAGGTATATAGCCCCCTCAGGTAGGTATTGCCCCCCCTCATGCAGGTATATAGACCCCTCAGGTAGGTATAGCCCCCTCAGGCAGGAATAGCCCCCCTCAGGCAGATTTAATAAAAATAAAAACACTAATACTTACCATATCTCCTTCCCGGCCGAGCGTCCTTCTCTTCCGCCCAACACTGGTGGCGTGACGTCACCACGCCGCCAGCGCAGGGACGCTGCTCCGGAAGCTCCTCGGCCGCACAGCCTATTAGTTATTAGGCTGGGCGGCCGAGTAGAAGCAGGGGCGCGATGAAGATAGTTCATCGCGCCGCTGCCTATTGTTAACGGGGCCGCGCCGGGCCCTGATAACTAGCGGGCCGTGATGCGAACGGGGCCGCGGGGCGGGCCCTGCTGTGTGCCAGGCGGGCCCTGGCCTTTACTGGGCCGCGGGGCGGGCCCTGATGTGTAGGAGGCCGCGGGGCGGGCCCTGCTGTTTGCGGGTGGGCCCTGATAAGTCCGGGGCGGGGGGTGCTGGTGTGTGTGGTGCGGGCCCTGATAAGTACGGGGCAGGCCATGATAAGTAAATATGGGGCCGCGGCGGCTCCTGTTAAGTAAGTAAGGGGCCGCGGCGGTCCGCGGGCCCCCTTGTTGCCCGGGCCCCATACGGCAGTACCCCCTGTACTGCCCTATTGGCGGCCCTGGCGGTGAGAACCAGGGCTGGCGTCTGTCATCTATTAACGTGCATGTTAAGCTAGCTGGTCCGGACTCACAGTGGGTGTGGTGAGAGCCAGGACTGGCATCAGTCATCTATTAACATGGCATAAATGCCCTTATGAGGCAGCAATGAAAACAGTTGTGCTGAAGCAGAGTGCAGAAGTGGAAGTGTGAGCTAAGACCTCGATCCTTCCTCAGAAGACAGTTACGACCTGGGTAGCAATTTAGAGATTTCTGCATCTATGAGAGTGCTTGCCCCCCGTATGAGTGTGGACCAATTGAGATTCACTTGGAAACGCTGGTGGTTGATGCTCCTGTTCCACCCAGGTGCCCTATTTCTTGGCTCTCTTTTTCTCATTTTACTCAACGTGCTGGAGGAAACTATCTCTGTTCTTGGGGTGGCGAATGTGCTCCATACTCTAATCTATGTCCTCTGAATAACCTACATCTTTTCAAGTCTTTTAGCAGTGGTTCCTGTACCTCCCTTGTACAATTCAGAGGAATATTTTTATTAGCTATTTTGTATATGCAAGTTTACTTCTAGAAAACACATTTTCAAAATAGGATGGAATCCCACCATGTCTTTGTTTCTCTTCTTTTTAATTGTATTGACCCCTTAAGGACCTGGCGTTTTTTATTTGGTGACACGTTCGTTTTTCCCTCCTCGCCTTCTGAAAGCCATAACTTTTTTATTTTTCCACCTACATAGACACATGAGGGCTTTGATTTTGCGGGACAAGATGTACTTTCTAATGTTGTTATTCACTATACTACAGAATATACTGGTAAACCACAAAAAAATTCCAAGTGGGACAAATTGTGAAAGAAAACGTATTTTCGCTATGTTTCTGGGTGTTTTGCTTTTACGGCGTTCAATCTTTGGTAAATATAATGTGTTATCTGTATTCTAAAGGTTGTTATGCATCCGGCAATACCAAACATGTAGGGTTTCCTTAATGTTTTGGTACCGTAAAAAAATTCCAAACATTTTCTATTTTTGAAATTTGCGCCACGGCGCCATTTTGTGCGACCAATAACTTTTTTGTACTAACACCAACAGACGTCAGTGAGGGGGAATTTTTTGCGGGCTGAAGTGTACTTTTTATCGCTAGCATGCGACTTTTTTGATAATTTTTATTCCATTTTTTTGAGTGACGTAAAATGACCAAAAAACGCAATTTTGGCGTTTGGAATTTTTTTTTCTTCTACGGTGGTTCAGCGTACGGGATAAAATGATATTATATTTTTATAGATCGGACTTTTTTGGACGCGGCGATACCAAATATGTGTAACTTTTTTATTATTTTAATAATTTTATTTGTAAAATGGGGAAAGGGGTGATTTGAACTTTTAATACTTTTTTTTTTTTGTACTTTAAAACTTTATTTTTTTTACTGTAACATTTAATCCCCCTATGGTGCTTGACCACTAGGGGGCGTGATTGTTAATACAGCCTAATGCATTGCATAGGCAATGCATTAGGGTGTACAAAGATAGCGGTTTCCCCACTTCCTGTCTACGGCCGGAAGTGGGGCAAACCGGGAAAATTTTAAGTGACGGGAGCCTTCACAGGGCTCTCCACCGCTGTGTCCGGGCTGGATCGGCCCAGCTATGCCGATTTGGGG
>JAODAL010065606.1:2500-18155 GCA_025379985.1 Phyllomedusa bahiana
TAAAATTTTCAGCTTGGGCTGGTATTCTTTATTTCATTTTTATATTTTTTGTGTGTGTTTGATGCTTTTTTTTACATACCCTTTTCCCCCATAAAGCCGAATAAAAATTCTGGAAAACATTTGATAAACACTTTTTTTTTGGTATTTCCTCTGTAAATGGGGCTGGTATATTAGCCCCCGGGTTTCAGAGGGGAAAAGCATTCCTTGGGATGGAATACAGTGTGGGTTGGGTTGATAAGGGCCAAAACAGCTCGGGAAAATCACTGAGGGCCCCGGTTTGGTTTATGGTTTACCATGGTGCCGGGGAAACAGGGAAAATGACCGGGTTCCCCCGGAAAAAAAGGGAACCCGGCGGGGGCACTGAAAAGCCTTGGGGGCCACACGGGAGGGGGAAAAAAGGGGAAAAATTGCCAAGGTGGGCAATGTTTTGCTTTATTTGCCCCGTGGTACATTTTTCTTTTTGGGATACAAAAAAGAAAAGTCATATGCGCCGGAAAATAAAGCAAAAATTGCCATGCTCGGTTTGTTCCTCCAAAATTCCCCCCTTTAAGGGCGGCCCCTGCCGCTTAAAGGGGATTTCCCGGGAAATACCATGTTTCCCGGAACCCCCACGATAGCACAAATGTAGGAAACGACAATTTTCTTCTCAATTTTGAGGTAGCCCCCCTGGTGCTTCTTTCCCCGACAAAAGACACCCAGTGCCTCATTTGAAAGGGGGGATGTTCACACAGCTTATTTTTTCCCCACATTTGCACGCGGCTTTTTGGCCCCTATTGCCCTTTTACACGGGGGAAATGCGAAAAGCAACTCCGGTAATTGTAGCTCTCATACAGAGCTTTTGGATTAAGCCTGTTCTCCGGGGTACAAAAATGGTTTATATAGTATTAAACCCGGGGGGGTTTTAAAACATGTCAATTGTTTTGGGGGCGATTGCCCCAAACCCCTGAAAAAAGCAGGGCCTGATGTGTGAAACGCGCGTGGTTCCAAAAAAAACCCTGGGCTTTTTGGGTGCGTTTTTACTGTTTCGTGTCCCAATATGCCCTGTGAAATTTTCCCCAAAGGTATAGTTTCTGTAAAATGGGGCAGAGGCTTGCTGCAGGATTTGAAGGGGGAGTGTCTGCAATGCGCTTTCGCTTCCTGTCACTTTCTTCCCCCCCATGCTGCACCTATTCTAATGATGGGCAGTTGGGGGGGTAACCCCGTTTTTAAGGGCCCCAGCCCCAAAGGGAGGGGCCCCCAAACCCCGCCTTTCCCATTTTGTTCTATGCCCCAGCTCAGCTCGTGCTCAGCCCCCCCCTCCCATTCACATAATTCCAAAAAATTGGGGGAACTTTGCCCAAAAGGGGAAAAAAAAGTGACCCTTTTTATCAATATATTTACTATTTTTGCCAAAAGGCAAACTTAAACTCTATCAGTTCTCTATCTATTAAACACTAAAATGTAAATTTTATTATATACTAAATCTTAAAAACCCCTATACACACTATTTAAAAACCCGTTCCCATCCCCATCATTTAAATTTTTGCTTTTTGAAAAAGGGGGAATAGCTTTCCCTTTCTTTCATCAAAATCTGGTGGAACCCCAACCCATTTTTTAAAAGGGAGGGCCCTTTTTCATAGAAAAAATACTTGCTTCAGTAAGCCTTTATGGTTTAAAAATTTTGTTTACCCCAGCTTTTGGTATTTTGCTTTTTTAAAGGGCGTCTGTTTTTAATTTAGGTGTTTTTGCCTTTTAATTTACCGTAGTAGTTGTTTTTTTACATATGACAAGCCTCGATGGGGTGAAAACCCAGCCCCGGGGACGGCCCCGGGCTGAAAAAGGGGGAGTTTCCTCCGAAAACTTCCAAGTGGCGGGGGCTGCTCCCCAAGCATTTTGGGAAAAATTGTTTTCCCCGTTTATTGAAAAGGGGTTTTTTTCTAAATACTTGACCCTTTTACCTCAGTCTGGTTTTTTGGGGTTTTATTTTGAATTCAGGGGGGTGTTTACGGCTTTTACCCAGGGTGCAGTTTTGAAGCCAGGTCCTTTTAAGCTATCGCGACCCCGTGCTGGCAAACCCATCAGGGGAAAAGTTAAAAAAGGGTCTGTAGCCCCATAGCGACCTGAGGAAATGTTTCAGTCCATACCCAAAAGGGGGGGATATCTAGGAGTGGGTTGGGAAAAATGTTAATGGTTTTTATTGCAAAGGACTTGTTTTTTTCAAAAATTTTAAAATAAAAAACAATCCTTGTTTGTGAGAAAATCCCAATGTAATACAGACAGCGCAGCCTGGGGTTAAAATTCTTCCCCGAACCCCCGGGTGGCAGGGATTTTGCAGCCCCTTAAAAATTCTCTTTTTGCCCGCCCTAATGCAAAGTGGGTTTTACATTTAAAAAAAAGCCCCCTATTAAGGGGCCCCTTTCATAAGTTTTGATGTCGGGGGGTGGTCATTTTTCCCCTGCATCGGGGAAAAAAATTAGGATTGCTGTGAAAAAGCCTAGGCTTCCCCTAAGGTGGGGGTGGCGCTTTCTGGCCTGGGTTACAGTAAATCTGTTGGGGCGGGGGAGGCCAATTTCCCCTTCCCCCTAAGCCCCACAAAAATATTCTTCTATTTTTAGAAGGTGAAGTGAAAAATGCAGACTAGCCAACCCCACGAAACGCCCCGCTCAAATTGACTTATAGCAAAAAAAAAGGTTTACTTCTGTCCAGCCCCGCAGCTGTTTTTTAAAAAAGGCTATTAAATTTTTTTTTTCCCCAAATGTTTTTCTTTGAACTGCAAATGATAAAATTGTAAAAAATTTTTTGCAAAACCTTGGTATAGCCCCGGTCTTTAAAAGTTTTTAGGTCAGGGTGGGGCTTTAAGGGGGATTTTGAGCGGAAATATGGCGTGGGATCCATGTGAAAATCCTGGTGTCTTTCCCACCCCCCGGGTTTTGAATGGACAGTCCGTGCTGCCACTACAGTGTGGGGCTACCACTTATTTTTTTCCCCCCAAAACGGAAATTTGAATCCCGGTGGGAGAGGAGGGGGGGAGGGAACCCGCCGTTTTTTAAAATTTTTTCTTTGGGGGACCCTCCTCTAAGGGTCCCCTTCGAGCAGGAGCGACACTGGTTAAAGGGGAAAACCGGGGTTTTGGGTTTAGACCGGCTCCCCTGCAGGAACCAAAGCAAAAATTTTCAGTTTTTTGTTGAGGAGGTTCACAAAAAATGTTTTGTTTTAAAGGGAAAAAAAAAGGCTCCGGAAAAAAAGCTGTTTAAATGATTTTTATTCCCGAAATTTTGCTGTAGATTTTTTTTACAATAAAAAGTGGGGGTGGGAGGTAGCAGCATCCCTCTGACCACGAGGGAAAAGTGGCGAAAAATAAAGAAACCTTTAATTTCATTTTGCATGCAAAAATTCCCGCGGCCAGGGGTTTTGTAAATCGCAGGCTAATCTCCATAATACCATCATGCTCGCGACACTAGCATTTTAGGTACATTTTTATGTTTTCACTACCTTTTTATGCCCCAAACCTCAACTTTTAAAAAAGGAAAAAAACGATGGGGGAAAGGGGGGGCAGAGATGCGGAAGGGGGCGGGGGGCAGCAGGCAAAACCCCCCTTGTTCACAGGCCCGAAAACTTTTTTTTAATGACACAGGGCAGTTGGGGGGAAAGAGGGGTGGGGGGAAAGGGGCAAAACTTATTTCTTTTTTATAACATCCCCCCTTTTCCCCCGGGAAAAGTCTAGGATGTTTTTTAGTCTCGTGGGCGCGGGTTTAGCTGCCAACCCCCCCTCCCCGATAGCAGGGGGACGATTCCCAAGATCCAGAGGCGTCCTCGAAGCCGTTCATAAGGGGGCCGGGCCCCCCTTATGGCTTTGGGTGTATGTACCCCCGGAAAGAAGCCCAGAAAACGGCTTGTGCACTAAGCTTTTCCCCGGGTGCTTTGCATAGTTTTACTTGTATTTAACGGGGGAAAGGGAAAACGGGAAAAATTTGGTGGAGTTGTACGGGGGGTTTAGGTAGGGAAAAAATTTTGTTTGGGTTTGCAGTGGTTTGTGAGTCCTTCCAAAGGTTTTCATTGTTTTGGCACATGAGGGAGGGCATGTGGAAGGCGCGGACCCAACCCTTTTCCCCATGGAGGCCCCGTACGGCAAATTGATTTGCAGTGAAGGACAGTGCAAAGGGGTAAACAAATGGGATTTGAACTCCCAACCTGAGCGGGAGTGAGGGGTTTCCTTTACCAAATGAGGATGAATGTAAGTTTTTAAAAAGGGCAAAACTTTGGGGGCCCTGAGGAGTACTCTTCCTAGGGCCTGCTCCTTTGATGTACCCAATGGGTAGGAATTTCCCCGAGGGGAAAGGTTTCAGGCCATCATTTAGAAAAGTACCCTCACTTCCCAAATTTTTAAAAAATGGAGGGTGTCCCCGGGGGCGGGGATTTAGGCCCAATGGTGCTTTGAATTTTAAGCTTAGGGCGGGGGAAACCCAAACAATGGGAAAAAGCACCTTTCCCTCCAGGTCCCGGCCCACTGCGGGTTAATCGCTAGTGCCTTTAAAATTTAGGCCCAAAGGGGAAAAGAAGAAATTTGGGCCCAAATTTTATCGAGAGAAATTGGGGTTTTGGGGGTGATTTTCTCATTTGCATTAAAAACCTGATTGCATTCCGATTGGGCCCCGACCGGTTTAAGCTTTCAGTTTTTGTGCGCAATTTCCCCCAGGGAGCTTTCTTTCCCTTTCCCCTTCCAGGGGGGCTGTTTTCAGGCCCGGGAAGAGACAAAAACGGTTTTTGGAGCGTGAGGAAAACCCCCCAGCCGCTTGTATGACTACAGTGGGGAGAAAGACAAGGGCCGAAAGAAGTCACGTGAAAATCCCACACAAACGTTGGAGCAGTTGCCATTCAAGCTGGACCATGTTGTTTACCAACCCCCAAAAACGCCCCTGGCATTTTTATCCCCAAACCCCCGGGCTAAAAGTTTTTAGCGGCACCCCCTTTCCCAAAACCGATTTGTTAAGTTTTTCGTTTTGCTAGGGACGAACTAGGGGCGAAAATTTAAACTGTTTGCTTTTTAAGTTGAGGGGAGAGATCCCTTTTTCTTTGGGGCTATTTCACAAGGAAAAAGAGAGGGAAAGGGGGGGAGGCGGGGGGGCCCCCCGGGGAAAGGGTTCCCCCGTGCCTATAAGGCCCTGTCAAAATGGGAGGGGTACTCGATTTGAATGGGGCTGCCCCACCTATGGAGCTGCACCAAAAAGGGTACCAAATTTAATGAAAAACAGAATACGTTGTTTTATTACCCCCCCGCTGCCACCTTCTTCTCCGCGCTCGCTCCTGGCCCCTTTTCCGGGCCCCCCAAGGAAAAAAAATGAAATTTGGACGGGGGTAAAACCCCAAAAGTACAAAGGGGGGGGAAGGCGCTGAAAGATCTTCTCCGTTTGAAAAGGTCTGGAAACGCTTGAATAAATTTTTTAAGGGGCCGTTTATTCTGGCACAAACAATTATAAAAAAAGAGAAGCAAAAAAAAAAAAAAAAAAAAAATTTCTAAAAGAACGGTTTCCTGCACCTTTCGGGGCTTTTTGTCCGTTTAAAAACATGCCGTTCGTTTTCCTATACATTGATAAAAAGAAATGAAATATCCCATTCATTTCAAATAATGCTTGGGTTGGGGAGGGTTTACCCTTTCTGCCATAGCACCCGGTTTTCTCGAGCACCCAAAAGCTTTTTTGGATGACTCAGGGGAAGGGTCTTGATTCCCAAAATTTGTAGCGTCAACTATATTCCCCAAAGTTTGTTTTTAGTTGGGTGGGGGGGGTTTAAACCCGCTCTCTAGGGGCCTTTCCCAAATTTTGTTAGGAGAGCCTCTTTTCAGGGGGATTTTTCATCTTTTTTTTTTTAATTCGGGGTCTCACAGCGATGCAAATTTATCCCCCAATGGCTCCCTTTGCCTTCCCCACAATTGCTTCAGGGAAAGGAAATTTTTCCCGCAGAATGAAAAAAAGCCAAGGAAAACCAAAAAACGGGTGGCAAATTATAAAACCTGGGGTTTGATACGCCCGGCCCCCAGTGGATGAGCAGAGAAAGAAAGGGGCTGTTTGGGGACTACGCTCCCTCTTTTCCCATTTAGTGTATGAGGGTGCAGGAAAAGGGCTGTATTTTCCCGGACTTCTAAAATCCTAGAAAACCGGGGGGAAAATTACGATGCTAAAGCAGTGTACACAGAGCCTTTGAGGGCATAGGGGTGGGGGGTAAAAATTTCGCTTGGGGGTGGTTTTTTTATTTCATTAATAATTTTTTTGTTTTTGTGTTTTGATGCTTTTTTTTTTACTTAATTTTTCCCCCATTAAAAACCAGAATAAGGGGGCTTCTGGAAGATTTGATATCCTTTTTTTTCGGTGATTTCCCCTGTAAAATGGGGGGTTTATTACCCCCGGTTACAGAGGAAATGAAAATTCCCTTTCCCTGGGGCTACAGTGCTGATCTGGGTCTGATAAGACCCAAACAGGCTCAGGAAGTCACCCGAGTTTCCGGGGGGTTATGGACCAATGGTGCCGGAAGAGGGGAAGGGTTCCCCGGGTCCCCGGAAAAAAAGGTAACCCCGGGGGACACTGTAACACCCGCCGTGGGGGCCAAAACCGGGGGAAAATGGAGAAAAATAACCCAAACGGGGGGCAAGTTTTGGGTTTATTTGCCAGTGCGACATTTACTTTATGGGGTACAATAGCACCCGTCATAAAAAGGGGGCCCCGGAAAATTTTAAAACAAAAACATTGCCCCATGCTGGCTATGTTCCTCCCCCTATTCCCCCTTTGGGCGGGCCCCCAGCTGCATTTCGGTTTTCCCGGAGTTCCATGTTTCCTTTGGGAACCCCCAAGTAGCACAAATGTAGGCAAACGGGCATTGCTTCTCAGATATGAGGTAAACACCTGGTGCTTAATTTTCCCCGACAAGAGACACCCCCGTGCCTCATTTGAAAAAGGGTATGTTCACACGCTTATTTTGCCCCATTTTGGGGTGCGCAATTTTTCGACAAAATTTTTGCCCTTTTTTACACGGGAAATGCGACCCGCAAATCCCGGGAATTCGTAGTCTCATTAAAAGGGTATGGATTCGCCTCGGGCTTCGGGCGTTTAAAAAAGGTCATATAGTATTACCGGGGAAAATTTAAGGGAAACATGGGACAATTTTTCGCGGCGATTGGCACCGCTGACAAAAAAATGTCGGGAAATTTCTGATCAGCGGTGGTTCCAAACCCATGGGTATTGGGTGCGTTTTTACTGTACGTGTCCCCCTTTTGCCGGTGAACATAAACCCCAAGGCTATAGTGTGTACCCGGGGCAGAGGGGTTGCCCAGGATTTGGTGGGTGTCTGCAAGAGCTTTCGCTTCCGGGCACTCTTCTTCTCCCCATGCTTTCCACTTATTCTAATGATGGGCAGTAGGTGGGCTACCAAGTTTGAAAGGGGCCCCAAACCACCCGGCAGAAACCCGGGCCCTGCTGCCCATTGTTTATGCCCTAGCTCAGCTTTTGTTTCTCAAAACCCCCCCTTTTTTTTTTCACATAATTCCCAAAAAATTGGGGGAAAATTTGCAAAAGAACAAAGAGTGACTTTTGTTTTCCCCTTTTTTTACTATTTTGATAGGGAAAAAATTAAAAACCCATTTAGTTCTCTATCTATTAAACAATAAAAATGTAACTTTTATTATTTTAATCTAACTCTTAACCTTTTAAAAAATTTAAAAACTGATCTTATCCTCTCCCTTTAAACCCTTTTTTTCTTTTTGAAAGAGGGAAAAAGTCCCCTTTTTATTTATCAAAATCTGGTGGAACCCCCCCATTAACAGGAGAGCCTTATATCTATAGCAAAGTTTAATAGCTTCAGTAAGCCTTTTTGTAAAAAATTTTTTGACCAAAAAGTTTGGTTTTGGGTTTTTTGCTTTTAATGAAAAGTCTGTTAAATCAGGGGATTTTGCCCTTTTCGTATACACGTAGTAGTTTTTTTATTTAAAATCGACACCCCCTCGATGGGGGGGAACCGAGGGCCCCAGGACGCCGGTCTGAAGAAGGGGGAGTTTCCTCCGAAAAAAACAACCCGTCGGCGGATGGGCTGCTTCCACCCCGGGGCAAAATTTTTTTCCCCGTTGATTGAAGGGGTTGTTTTAATACCCTCGATTTTATCTTACCTCAGTCTTGTTTTCTTGGGGTTTTATTTTGGAAATTTCCCGGGGGGGGGTGTTTACTGGCTTTTACTTTTTGGGGGGTTTTCCAAATTTGAAGCCAGGTTTAAGCTATACGGACCCGTGCCCGGCAGCCTATCCCGAAAGAAAAGTAAACAGGTCTGTAGTTTTAGCGACCCGAAAGTGATGCAAATCCATACCCAAGGGGGGGATATCTAGGAGTAGGGAGGACAATGTTAATGGGGTTTATTGCAAAGTGACTTGTTTTTTTGGGAAGATCTTTAACTTTAAAAAACAATTTCCCTTTTTGTTTAGAATCCCCCGTAATTTCAGACAGGCACGCCTGTAACATTCTCCCCTGAACCCCCGGGGGCAGGTATTTTGGGAGACCCTGTAATATTCTCTTTTGCCAGCCCCAATTTCAAAGTGGTCTACAGTAAAATTCGCCACTATTTTAGGCCCCTTTTATAAGTTTTGAAGTCGGTGGTATCCCTTTTCTGCATCGGGGAAAAAAAATTTTAGGAGGGGCTGTGGAAAAAAACCCAGGCTTGCACTAAAAGGGGGATGGCCCCTTTCTGGCCTGGGTTTCAGTAAAAATTTTTGGCGGGAGGGGAGGGCCCAAAGCCCCTTCCCCCTTTAAACCCCCCACAAAATTCTCTCTATTTTTTGAAGAAGAAGTGAAAAGTGCAGACTAGCCAAACCCCCCGAAACGCCGCTCAAATTTTTCTTTTATAAAAAGTGTTTAACCTTTTGTCCATGGGCCCGCAGACTGTTTAAAGAGGGGTATTAAAATTTTCCCCCAAAAAGGGGTTTTTTTTGAACTGGGAACTGATACAATTGTTTAAAAACTTTCTTGCCAAACCTTGCGTATAGGGTTGGTCTTTAAAAGTTTAGGTACGGATGGACTTTAAGGAGGGGTTCGATGGAAAAAATGGCGTGGGCTCCAAAGTGGGAAAATTTTTGGTGTCATTTGACCCCCCCGCTCATTTGGGTTTGGGCGTCCGTGTTTCCCCTCACAGTGTGAGCTTTCCACTTATTTTTTTCCCCCAAAAACGGACTTTGGAAACCGGTGGGAGAGGGAGGGGGGGAGGGAGACCAGCCGGGTTTCCCTTCTTTTTTTGGGGGACATCCTGCTAAAAATCCCCCTTGAGCAGGGGGCGGGCATGGTTGGGCAAGCGGCTTGTTCAGCCGGCTCCTCTGCAGGGGAACCAAACAATTTCTCAGTTTTTTGTTTTAGGGTTCACAAAAAAATGTTTTTTTTGTCAGGAAAAAGAAAGGGGATCCGAGAAAAGCTTTTTCAAAAAGAAACTGTATTCCCGAATTTAGCTTTTTAGATATTGACAATCAACGTGGAAATTTGCAGCATCCATCTGACCAAAGGACACAGCTGGCGGAAAAATATGATCCATTAAAACATTTTTTGCATGCAAAAATTCCCGTCGGCCAGGGGAATGTAAAAGCAGGTAATCTCACTTTAAAAACCCTCATGCTCGCGACAATAGAAATTTAGGGGCATTTTTTTTAAACGTTACACTACTCTTACTGCCCCAAGCCCCAAAACCCGTAAAAGGAAAAAAACGAGGGGGAATGGAGAGGCAGAGATGCGGGGAGGGGGGGGCCCCGGGAGCAGGGGAACCCCCGTTGTTCACAGGCCCGAAACTTTCTTTAATGACACAGGGCACGTTTTGGGGGGAAAAGGGGGGGGGGGGGAAAGGGCAAAGCTTATACTTTATATAACATCCCCTTTCCCCCGGAAAAAAGTCTAGGATGTTTTTTAGTCTTGTGGGTGCGGATTTAGCTGCCAACCCCCACCCTCCCCCGGGTAAACAGGCCCCGATTCCTGAAGATCCAGATGGGGTCCTCGAAGCGTTCAAAGGGGCCGGGGGCCCCCTTGATGGATTTTAAATGTTTGTAACCCCCGGAAAAAAAGCCACAGAACACGGACCCTGTTTCACTATTTCTTTCCCCGGGGGCTTTGTATAGATTACCTGTATGAACGGAAAAGAAAGGGAAAACGAAAAAATTTGGTGGAGGGGTTTCGGGGTTTAAGGGGAGGGGGGACAAATGTTTGGTTTGCGGGTTTGGGTTTTGGGGGCCCTCCAAAATGGTTTCATTGTGTGGCACATGAGGGTGGGGGGCCCGTGGAGGCAGCCGGGGCTAACCGGTTTTTCCGATGGGGGCCCGTACGGACATTGCATTTTCAGTGAAAGGCAGTGCAAAAGGGGAAACAAATGGGGATTTTTAACTCCCCCCCTGAGGGGGGGGGAAGGTTTCCCCCACCAAGTGAGGGTGAAAGTAAATTGTAAAAAAAGGGCCAAAAAAATCTTTTGGGCCCTGAGGAGTAATTCCTTCCCCAAAACCTGCTCCTCTTGATTTTACCCCAAAGGAAATAGGATATCCCAGAGGAGGGTGAGGCCAAACCATGAGACAAGTAAACCTCACTTCCCCCTTAAAACTGGAAACTGTCCCCGAGCGGGGATTTTTTGGCCCACTGGTGCTAGAATTTTTTTGTTAGGGCGAGGGACCAAAACAATTTGGGAAAAGCACCTGCCATCCAGATCGGCCACTGTGCTTAATACGATGTGCTAAAAACAAAGGGCCCCAAAGGAAAAAGAAGAATTTTGGCCCCCCAAAAAAATTTTCGAGAGAAAAAGGTGGTGGGGCATTTTCCTTTATTTGCATAAAGCATGCGCATTTCCCATTGGCCTGGGGCCGGTGAACTTTTGTTTTGTGCCGGGAATTCCCCAGGGAGCTTTCTCCTCTTCCTTTCCCGGACTGTTTCAGGGCCCCGGGAAAAGACAAAAAAGGGGTTTGGAGCGTGAGGAATCCACCCAGCCCCTTGTTGGGCTACAGTGGGGAGAAAGGGAAAAGGGGCCCAAAGAAATCACCCTGGAAAAACCCACAAAACGTTGGGCAGTTGGGCCCTTTTAAGCTGGACCATGTTGTTTACCTTGAAAAAAGGCCCTGGGTTTTTTATCCCACACCCGCTGGGCTAGGGTGTTTTCAGCGGCACCCCCCCTTTCCCAACCCCATTCTGTTAAGTTGACGTATTGCTAGCACGAAAAAAGGGGCGAAATTTTTGTAGCTTTCTAAGTCTGCCGGGGAGAGATTCCCTTTGTCTTTGGTGTTTTTCACAAAAGGGAAAGAGAGGGAAAGGGGGGGAGGGGGAGGCCCTTTTTCCCTCGGGGGGCGTGGTTTTCCCCCCGCCATTTAAACCAATTTTCAACGGGGGAGTACTCAAAAGGAATGCCCCCGCTCAAACCTTTATGGAGCTGCACCAAAAGGGGTACCAATTTAAGAAAAAAAAGGGGTTCGGTTTTTTTTTTACCCACAGCTGCCACCCTTTTTTTCTCAACGCTCGCTCCCGGACTCTTTAGGCCGCCAAGGGGAAAAAATGAAGTTTGAGACGGGATAAAAACCCAAAAGTTTCAAAGGGGGGGATCGGGGGCTGAAAAATCTTCTCCGTTTGAAAAGGTTGGAACCCGTTTTCCCAAAAAGTTTTTGTGCCGTTTATTTGGCACAAACATTTATAAAAACAGAAAAAGCCAAAAAAAAAAAAAAAAAAAAATTTCTAAATTGCAACGGGTTTCCCCACCTTCTCAGTGCTTTTTTTCCGTTTAAAAAACATTTCCCCTTGGGTTTCACATATACATTGAAAAAAAAGAAATTTAAACTATTTGATACATTTCAAAAAAATGCTTGGGTTTGAGCTTTTTTCTCTCTGCCATAGCACCGGGGGTCCGTGCCCCAAAAAAAAGTTTTCTTTTATGGGCTCAGGGCAAGGGTTTGATTTAATTTTTTAGCGTTCAAAATATATTCCAACCCAAGTTTTGTTTTAGTTGGGTGGGGGGGCTTTTTTTTTTTTTTTTTTTTAAACCCGCCTTTTCTGGTCCCTTTTAATTTTGTTTGGGAGCCTTTTGCAGAGATTTTCCCTCTTTTTTTTTTTAATTGGGGTTCCCAGCGATGCATCATTCCCTAATGGTTGCCTTATGCGCTTCCCCCACAATTGCTTCAGAAGGAATTGATTCCCGCACGAAATGAAAAACAACCCAAGAAAACTAAAAGCGCTGCAAATATACAACATGTTGTTTGATACGCTGGCGCCAGTAGGAAGAGTCAGAGAAAATAGGGCTGTGGAGACTACCGCTCATCTTTTCGATTCTAGTGTATGGGGCTGGGCAGGAACGACTGGAAATTTTTCGGGCACTTCTAAAATCCTAAACGGCGAAAATAACGATGCTAAAGCATGTAACACAAGCCATAAGAGACAAAGGGGTGGGGCTAAAAGTTACAGCTTTGGCAGGTATTCTTATTATTCATTAATATTTTAATGACGTGTGTTTGTATGCTTTTGTTTTACATACTTTCCCCTATAAAGCCAGAATAAGACTTCTGGAAGCATTTGATATCACTTTTTTTTCGGTGATTTCCTCTGTAACTGGGGCTGGTATATAGCCCCGGTTACATAGGAAATGCCTTCATGCATGGACTACCAGTGCTAGATGCTGGGGTCTGAATAAGACCAAGCAGCTCAGGGAAGTCACTGAGGTCACGGTGGTCATGTACCCTGAGTGCCCCGGAAGCAGGAAGCTGACGACGGGACCCGAAGACGAAAGGTAACGCCGCTGACACTGTAACACGAGCCGTGTCTGCCCACACGGGAGAAAATAGGTAGAAACATAGCCGAACGAGTGGTCAATGTTTTTCATTATTTGCCAGTGCCGTACAGTTACCATTTAATGGTATACAATAGCACAGTCATATTTCGCCGCAAATAAAGCAAAACATTGCCCATAGCTCGCTATGTTCCCTCCCATATTCCCCCATGACGGCCATACAGCTTGCATTAACGTGGTATTTCCCGGAGTACCATGTTATCCTGGAACCCCTACAGATAGCACAAATGTAGTGCAGCGACATTGCATCTCAGATATGAGGAGTAGCACCGTTGTAGCGTCAAACCTGACAATAGACACCCATGCCGTCAAAATGAAAAGGGTATGTATCACACAGCTTATTATTTGCCACACATTTGCGCGCAGCAATTCGACACATAATGCTCCGTTATACACGGAGAAATGCGCCGTCCCGCAACTCCGTAATATCGTAGCTTCTCATACAGAGCTATGGAATTACGCCACTCACTCCGGCGTGACAATATGGTCATTATATTAATTTACCGGGTAGATAAGCAACATGTCAATTGTTCGCATCAACGTGCGAATGCGCCACTCGCGCTGACAAACGCATTGTCAGTATGTAGCTGGATCAGAGGGGCGAGGGTAAAGGTAGGGGGGGGGGGTGGAGGAGGTAGGGCAAGAGCAATCCAAGAAAGAGTGAGAAGAGGAAGAGGAGGAGGCATGGGCAGTGTGCAGAAGGTGAAGGCGCAGCACAGGGAGGAGCGGATGGAGGTGAGGGTAAGGAGAGGTGGAGGCAGGAGAGAGCAGGAGAGCCGCAGGGAGTGAGATGCCAGACGTAGCAGGAAGTCAGAGGGGGAGAAGGTTCAGGCCGGGAAGAAGGAGACCAGCAGGTGCAGATGACAGGGGAAAAAAGTAGGGCAGTGAAGGCAAAGCAGGCACAGAGAGCTAGTGAGGGGCAGGGCAGGGGAGGAGCAGGAGAGCAGGGATGGATGTTGGAAGGAAGCTAGGAGGTGAATGTGATTCCATTGGGGTGCGGCAGAGTGGTAGGGAGTAGACAGGAAGATCAGGGGTGGAGCGTAGGATAGAGGGGGATGAGATTGCAGCGGGCAGGGTTGCAGAGTGAAGAAGGAGGGCGCGTGGATACCAAAACACATGTGTAATGGGTAGCGTGTACTGTACGTGAACACCTATAAGCCGTGATGAACATACCCTAGAGGCTATAGTGTCTGTACCAGGGGCAGATGCTTGCTGTCAGGAAAGATGGAGTGTCTTCACTGAGCTTTCGCATCCTGTACACTCTTCTACTTCCCCCATAGATGCACTAAATTCAAATGATGGGCAGGAAGGTGGGCTACCACGTTTTAGAGGTGCCCAAGCACCAGGCAGACCCAGACCCTGCTGCCCATCTGTTCTATGCCCTAGCTCAGCTCTGTGCTCAGCCCCCCACTCCTATTCACATAATCTCCAAAAAATTGGGAATCTCGCAAGAGAACAAAGAGTGACTTTTGATCACTATATTTACTATTTTGCCATAGGCAAACTTAAACTCTATCAGTTCTCTATCTATTAAACACTAAAATGTAACTTTTGGGCGTGTCCTAGCAATGGCCGCGTGAAGACGTGTCCTGAAGAGCTCCTCGTCCTGCTTTAGTACATTGGCTAACCAGACGCTCTAATCATGGGGAAAAGTGGCAGAAAGAAAGCCCCAAAGCCCTCCGCCCGTCCCCCGTCTCCCCGGAGGGACATCGGAGCCTACTTTCAACAAGCAGCTCCCCCGATCTGTCCCACGGCAGCGAGGAACAACGCCGGACAACATGGCGGACCCCCAAGAGCAGACGCGGGCTCCCAGCATGCTGCCTCCACGCCCAAGGACCAGGTGACTGACCTCCGGCTACTAGGGGAACCCGCACACTCACCGCTCCAGACCCCGGGATCGACGTCGCCGCGGGCAACAAGCGGCCGGCAGACAGCTGTGACTGCCCACTATGCGGAGGAAGAAGATGGCGCCCGGGCTTCTCCACGCGCCAAGGCCTCTGCGCATCTCAGCCCCGCACCGCGGGTGCCACGTCTCGCACATCTGAGGTCACCAGCTGAAGCGAGCGAGATAGAAGGCGAGCTCGCTGCTGAGGCACTGCCGCACGAGACCCGACGGGACACCCCCATAAGGCCGGCAACACCGGACCGGCATCCGGCCAGTCCGCAAGGTATGGGGGTGGGATGTGAGGAGCAAGATACTCCACAGGTCTCCATTTTGGACTCCCCGGTCCCATCACCAGTGCACCTACTGACCCCAACCCACCCTGCCCCTAGGATCTCCAATTTGCTCACCACTGATCTGGGGCCCATGGGGATACCCCCCCAGGCTGAAGAGTCCCTGCTTTTAACCCCTGTTGGGGTTCTAGCTCAATTTGACCCCTACACTGAGGACTTGCTGCAACAGGCCACACCAGCGCCCACACCAGTCTGTGCGCAGAACGCATCTCAGAGCTCGGATGCAGCTGTATGCTCTCAGACCAGCTCAACACCTGCCCCTTGGCACACGGCCATCCCCCCACCTAACAAACCCTCTCCACGGTGGTCCACCGGCTCTTCTTGGGGGGACCTGGCAAGCTCACCGGGCGAAAACCTGGACGCGGTAGGCACCGCCTCGCCCACCAGCCATCTGAAAACCACCCCCTTTGCAATGACGGTGCTGACCTCTGGCACCTTACCTTCTCAATTGCCGCATCTTTCAAGAAATGCTCTGCGGACCCAGAACCACCGCACCCGCCAATGTACTCTCCCACCCGGGGCGACCTCAACAGCTCACCAGGTATCACCTATTCCTTGGAGGAGATTTGGGCCCTCACCCGCTGACTTTAGAGATTTTTCACAATCTATACCTTCCAAG
>JAODAL010065607.1:0-18154 GCA_025379985.1 Phyllomedusa bahiana
CCATAACTTTATGTTTAAACCCGCTATTTTCGAAGTCACAAATCGAAAAACCCTTAAAATCGATAGGGGGCCGACTTCACTATCCTCGACTCTCGATAGCCAAGGGCAATCCCCTCAACATATCCACCTCCCCCCCCTTTAGGGATCTTTGTTGCCTCTGTGCCCAGAAAAAGGGTTTTTCCTTGTGTATCAAACTTCTTACCGTGTTTTCTGACCTTTGCCTTCTTTTTTAATTTGGAAACCTTTTGCCCCTTCCCCCCCCTTGGGCCCGCCTGCCCCCGACTAACCCCTTCCCCTTCACGATTCGTAGCCATTTTTCCCTTTTGGCCGCCACCGCAAGCAAGTCACGTCGGGGTTTAGCGCCCCGGGTTTAGACTCCCGCCGCGAAAATTTCCTTCCCGCTTTGGGGTGGGCTTTTGGTAAAAACCGGGACCTATTTTAAGTTTCCCGCCCCTTGGGTGGCTTACACCATCGTTGCTGTGGCCCAAAGCGCCACTCCCAATTCCGTTAAAAGTAAGATCCAGCCAGGTTCCCTCCAAGGTGCCCCTCCCAAAGCCCCGGGATCTTAAAAACGACGATTGTTCCCCAACAATCGCAGAAAATCGCTAAAAGGGCAGCATTTGGGCTAGCTCTCCGCCATGATGGGGTCAGCTTCTTGCACCCAAAGAAACAGTCTCCCCCCTCCATCTGGGGCTCCGGTCTACACCTGCCTTTTCCTTTTGGCCACCGTGGGACCCAAGCTTTTGGGGTTCCATTACCCTCCGGGTTTGCCCGGGGGTCCCAAGCTCTGCCGGGGGTTTTATTACCCAGTGCTTCCATGCACGTGGAACTGATGGCGGATCAGTTTCCCTCAGAAACTTCGAGGAGCCGGCACGTGGAACTGATGGCGGATCAGTTTCCCTCGGAAACTTCGAGCAAACCCGGGGTTTTGGGGATTTTCCCCGCAAGACGTTTCTCTTGAGCCTTTGTCAGGGCGGGCTCTCATGGGGAAGGGCTATGGGTCCAATTTTGTACCCCGGCTTCTGAGGCCCCACCCTTTGGGTGGGTGCCGCCCTTCCCGCGCTACTTTTAAAAAAGGGGCTGTCTACAGGGGAAAAAAGACCTTTGGGGAGCAAGGGGACCTCCCGTCCCCCCTGGGGCGAAAATAATTAACCTTTGGCCCCCCCTTTGATGTAAGGTTTTTGCTGAAAAGGGTGGGGGAAAACTCCCCCAAAGGGGAGACCCCTTTCACGCCCCCGTGGGGGGGTTTTGCCTTTGGGCCCCGGGGTTTTTCCCGCGTTCTCCCTTGCAACCCCTCAAGCCTCCGATTTTGGGGAACCCATGCAAGTGGACCGGGCCCATTTATCAGGCAAGAACTGACCCCCCGTCCCAGCAGAGAACCTATGTCTTACTTTTCGTCAGCCCCGGGCCTTTCCGCAGAAACTGTCTGCAAAGTCCTCAGGGGCCGGGAAACGCCACACCTTGGTTTCCGTAGGAGAGGCGCCCTAGGGGCTGGGTTTCCCCCCACTCCACGTTTGATGATGCCTTGGAGGTGATTTCTGACCTGGGGCAAAAGTTTTCCCGGGGGTTTGCCTTTCCCGAACTCTGGGGCAGCCGGGGAAATTCATCCATGCCTCTTAGTAACCCGATAGCACGTACCAGTAGTCTTTTCTGGAAAAGCCCCTGCTTATTTTTTTCGGTTTTAGTGGGGGCTCCCAGTTTACCCCATCCCGGGTTGGGTGACCCCCCCATGTGGGGGTTTTCAAAAAGGGGAAAAATCCGGTTCCACGTCTTTCTGTGCTTCCTCGGGGATCCTTTTTGGGGGTTCCCTGGGGGTGGGAACTTTACGCCCCTAAAACTCGGTTTTGGGAAAACAGGCGAGGTCCTGCTTTTTGGGGGCCGGAAAAAGGAGAACCCTTTTCTTGGAGGTTCCCCCGCCCCGGGGGCCTTCCACTTTCCCCATCCACTCCCAAGCCTTTTTTCCCGGGCCCCGCCGGTAGAGTACCAGGACTTTGGGGACTATTCTCCGAGAAGGAGACCCATTTCCTGCCGGGCCCCATCGGCCCTTTTTTTTTCCCAATTGGGCCCCCTCCCTTAAACCAAATCCTCCCCGGGGGCAATGATGGGCTTCCGGGGGCTCTTATACACCTTTCGTAATTTGTGTATTAGATGGGCATTTCCTGATTTTCTCCCCTTATTTTTCAAACTCATTGGGCCAAAAAAAGTACGCAGGTTTTGGGACGCTGCGCAGCAACCGACTGTACGCCCAAAAGGGGGGGTGGAGAAATTTTATTCCATCAAAACCAGCCTGCCCCTTTTTCGGGGTACTTTGCCCTAAGATGGAAACCCCGCAAAAACCCCTTTTGCGGTGCTCAATGGCCCCGTTCCCCGGGCGGGCCCTTCGGGGGGGACTCATCGCTTCCTGGGCTTCAAAAACTATTTCTGGCAATTTAAACCCCCACTTCCCCCACCTTTGGGTGGCTCCTATCGTGGGCCCTCACTAAGAAGAATTTCGAACCCAAGAAATTTTTGGCCCCCCGGGGGCTGAGAAGGGGGTTTTTTTGATCTAAAAGAGGGCCCTTTTTTCCACTGCACCTTGAAATTTTGGGGGGGCCCCCCTGACCCGAGAAGCCGTTTTTCCTTGGAGGTGGAATTTTCCCCTTTTCCCTGGGGGCAGGGCGGGGGCCCACAAAGAAGAGCCCCCCCAAAAGGGAAAGATTTCAAATGTGGGTTTTTCTCAAGGACCTTTTCGCCCGGGGGAGCGGAAATATGCCCTTGGGGGCCCCGGGGAAAATCTTTTTGGCTAAAATTTGCCTTTTCAGGAATGGGGGACAAACTGCGGTGGGGGCTCGTCCCTCCAATCGACAAAACTTTATGGGCCACAAGAAATTTTTCTTTTATCTTCGCCGGGCCCCCAACGTCTAAACCCTTTGCCAAGCCCGGTGGTCCCCTCTTTTTTTCACGTTTGGGCTTTGCATTTATTTCCACCCGCTGAGGAAAAAAAAATCAAGGCTGATGCCCTCCCCCCGTGCCCCGGTATGGCGGTGAAGAACCCGTGTACAGCCCCTTATTTCTCCCGAACGGTTTCTTTGCGTGGCTCCCGGGAATCCCAAAGCAAATTTCCCCGGGGGAAGACTTTCGTGCCGGCCCCCCACTCAGGAAAAAAAATTCTGGGGGGGGGGCATACTTTTTCTTGGGTGGGCCTTTCCCCGGGGCCGGGGAAGGTTTTTTTCCTTTGATCTCACGGGCACCACTGGTGGCCCAAATCTGGCACAAGATGTCGAAGGACTTCACCCCCGCTTATGTCATATGTGCTCGGGGAAAAAAGGTTCCCCTGCCACAGGGGCCCCCAGGTCCCCTTTTCAAACCCCTGCCCTTTACGAGGGTCCCTTGTTCGCACCCTAAACCATGGATTTCATAACGGGCCCTACCGGTTTTCCTTGGGGAATTCTGGGCATTGGGGTGGTTACGGAAACCCAATTTTCAAAGATGTCCACTTTGTAAACCCCTTCCCGGGGCTGCCGTCCCGTCCCAAATTTGGGCCCTCAATTTTTTCCGGGGATTTTTTCCGGCTAAATGGGGGGTTTCCCCTTTACACATAGTCTCCGATGCGGTATTCAAAATTTTTTTCCCGATTTTGGCATGCACTTTTGCTTCCCTCTGGGAAATCAAGTTTTGGCTTTTCATCGGCCTATCACCCTCATTCCCCCAAAGGGGGGTGGAAAAAGGGGGAACCAAATTTCTGGGAGAATTTCCTGCTTCTTTTTGTATCGGACGGTCAAAACAAATTTGGGGAAAACTTGGGCCCCTTTCGCCAATTTTTTATAACCATCGTTTACCCTTGGGATCAGCCGGGGGTTTTCCCCCCCTTTTTTTGGGCTATGGCCGCCCCGCACACCCCCCTCTTCCCCCGCCTACTGATTCCGGGGGGTTCCCGCTGTCAATGCCAAAATTTGGGGGAAAAATCAAGGCCATCTGGCAAGAGACTGAGTTCCCCCAAATTAGGGGGTCTGCCCGTATGAAGACTCAGGCAGACAAAAGGAAAGACCTGCCCCCATTCCTCCCGAGGACAAAGGGTTTTGGGTTTTTTTTCCCCGCGGGACGTGCGCCTGAAAGTTCCCATTTTTAAATTGGGGCCCCTCGTGGGCCCCCCGGACCCCTTTAAGGTGCTTCGGGTTTGCTGAATTTCCCGGGGGACATACAAGCTCTGTTTTTGGGGTCCATCTATCCGGAAACCCAAAAATTTATTCCATGTCTCCCTCCTTTAAGCCTCTGGTTTTTGAACGGTTCTCAGGGAAAAATTTTTTTCGCCCTTTCCCCCGGGGAGCCCCATTCCCCTGAATTTTTCGAAGTAAAGGGACATTTTGGGCCCATGAAGCGGTCAAGGGAAACGTTTTCTTCCCCGTGGGGGTTGGAAGGGATTCGGACCGGGGGGAGATCCTGGGCCAGAATCTTTAAAATCCTGAAAAAGTGATTCATCCGCAAATTTCTGCAGCCTAAAAAGGGGGGGGCTTTTTAAGGGGGGGGGGGGGGGAAATGTAAAGGGTCACGGGCCCCGATCCCCTTTCCCCGGAACCCCGGGGGGACCCTTTTTCCTCTTTTGGGGGAGTACCCCCGGGGGGGGACGGGTGGCGCCGCGGGGCCGCGGCCGGGTTGCAGGGGTTTTTTGCACTTTGGGCCCATCCACTCACCGACCCGCTCCCGTTTGCTCTCTTCCCCTTTCGGCCCGGAATGCGCCGACTGGTTTTTGGGTCGTTCATTTTTTAAAATTTTAAAAGGGGCAATTTTTTCGCCGGGAATTTGGGGTTAAAATTTCCTGGGCGCTGTCCTATATAGGGTTTTAGGATCCAGTCACTTTCCCCTTGAAACTTTGTTGCCTCCATGCCCTAGAGAAAACGTTCTGTGGTTTTTCTGTCTTACCTTTTTTTCTGACCTCTGCCTACCCTTTTTCAAACCCCTGAAAACCTTTTGCCGGGCCCCCCGCCCCGGGCCTTGCCCCCTGGTTTTCCCCACTACCCTCATGATTCTGACCAAGCTTACCCTTGGGCCCCCCACCCGAAAACAAATTCAAATCAGGGGGAGCGACCTGGAGACTCCCCCCGCAGCAAGGGCCATCCCAGTTTTGGGGAAAATGGGGCCCCTTGGGTTTTTTTGAAAAACCGGGGGGCCCCACTTAGACTCCGCTCCCTGGGGTTTGGGTTACACCATCGCCCCTTTCGGTTTGGGTTCCCGGGGGATCCACTACCAAGGGCCTTTTCAGTATTCATGTTATAAATATATTTTTTATCATTTTTATCGTTGGAAAAAAAATTTAAAATAATATAAAAGTCACCAAACATTGCCCCTTTTTCCCCCAATAAAAAATAAAACTCTGATGCTGTGTCGTTTTATTTCCGATTAAACCCCGGGAAAAATTAGAATTTTAAAAAAAAATTTTCAGGTTTTTTTGTTTGGCCAAAATTATTTTTAATTTTTATTTGGGTTGCCCGGGTTTGTTTTGGAAAAAAATTTTGGGGTCCTAATGAAACATGCTTTTAAATTTTGGGTTTTAAAACCCATTAATTAAAAACAAGTGTCGGTTTGGGTTTGTAAAGGGGAAATTTCTTTTTCAAACAAAGCAAATAATTCCCTTTTCTTAAATTTTAAAGTTTCCATTCATTACTAATAAAATGTGGTCTGATTGTTTTCTATGTCTCATTTGGATCCTTCTCTTCTAAGAAATATATTTCATCAATATTCAGTACTGCCTTGCATACACAGCCCTCTTTGGGTTCTGCTACAGCATCTTGATAGGTTTAAGGTCAAGACCCTGACTTGCCCACTCCCAAACACAAATCTTCTTTTCATCCATTCTTTAGTTGATTTACTTGTGTTCTTTGGGTCATTGACTCTTCAGCTTGAAGTCAAGGACTGCTGCCTCTGTATTATCCTCTAAAATGTTCTGGTACTCCTCTCAATTTATTGTTTTCTCAATAACTGCAAAGTGTTCAGGCCCTGAGGCAACAAAGCAGCCATTATAGGTCTCTTCACCCTGCTTCATGTTTAGGATGAGATTTTGATATAGGTGTGATGTTTTCTTTTTCCTCCAAACATAACATTGTGCATTTATGCTTTTGCCTTATATTTCCATAGATCATATTACTAAAGGCAATGTGGAATATCCAGAGGGTGTTGAACACACTTGAGGTGGGGCACAATGAAGACACACCAGCTTTCACAGTGCACGGTCTGGCCCCTGTCATAGACTGCGGACGTGCCCATGCCTGCCATGTCTTCGGTACTGCTATGGCAGTCCCCGCTGTCTCCGTCTGCAGATACTCACCTGTCCCAGCGTCCGCCAGCATTTACTACTCACCTGTCCGGGATCCAGCTCGCAACCTTTTTCTGTGGCTGCCTGTGCGTGCACGTGCGCCTCCTAGAGCACACGTGCAGCAGCCTTCTACTATTTAAAGGGAGAGTGTCCTCATTGGCCAGCCTATGACCCATGACTCCTGGCTAATTAAAGAGAACCTGTCACATAGATTATGCCCCCTTTGCTGAGGACAGAACAAGGTAGTGTCAGACATGCTGTTTCCAGTGCTGTGTCCCTTATTCTGTAAGATGCTGTAGTTTTCAAGTATTTAGTGCTCAAATCTGCAGTTTTCAGATAGAAAAGATTAATTTAAAGAGTTTTTTTCAAACCCTGCCCATCTGAGGCTAGCCCAACTGATGGGCTAGTCAACTGATGGGCGGTGCTAGCCTTTGGTGGGCGGGGTTAACACCTGCTCACGAATAAGATTTGAGGGGTAAATGCTCTAAAACTACAGCATCTTACAGAATAAGGGACACAGTGCTGGGAACAGCATGTCTGATACTAGCTTGTGCGGTCCTCAGCAATGGGGGCATAATCTATGTGACAGGTTCTCTTTAAGGAACTTGCTGCTTTTGCTCCTGGTCAGTTTGTTGTTTTCCCTATATAGAGCTTGACCCCTGTAGCTGTTGCTATTCCAGTGATTCTTGCTTTAGCTCAGTGTTAACCCTGTGGGTTCCTAAGTACCCGTTACCTGTTGCTCCTGCCGCTGCACCAGTCTGTTATACCTACTGTTGACTACCTGCCACTGAACCACGTCTGTTACCTGCCTGGGACCTGATACCTGTCTAGGGCTATACCTGGCTGTGACCCACTACCTGTAGCCGGTGTCCCTGTCCTGTACTTCGTCTGTCACCGTGGGTCTCATCTATATCATCTTGCCTGTGGTGATCACTGAGGAACCACCTATACCCGACAATCGACATGTCAGTCCCTACTGACACCTGTTGGATCATTACACCAGCTTTTCTTGTTCGAATGAAAATGTTGCATGTACCCCAATAAAAACAACAACTTGTCCGGCAAATTCAAGCATCAAAACACGAACGGCTCTGTCGATGTGTAAATAAAAAAGTTATGAAATGTAGTGACAATAATTGCATTAAGACATAGAATAAATACATTGTCACTCAGTAAGCACCATAAAAATAACCCCCTCTGCACCACAATGGCAAAACTGCTGTTTTTTTATCATCCATCCTCTAAAAAAATTTATGTTTTTCTGTGTATCCCATAATTCAAAGAATAAATGCATAAATAACATTTGTCTAGAAAGGGAAACAATAGCGTCTCGAACGGTGCACCATCTAACCTAAAGATTCGCCATGTGTCAGTAGAATCGGAAGAAAAGCAAAAATACGTGTTTTTCTCTTCCAGAGTCTTACTTAAAGGAGTTTTCACACCACAGTTATTAGCTTTAAACATGTAGACAAAGGTAAATAATGACTACTACCAAATGCTTTGCTGTACTGATTTTGCTTTGTTTAGGATATAGAGGAGATTTTGTCTCCTGTTTATTTATACAAGTTTCGTTAGGTCACCAACTATATCTCTCTGCTCTCATTGCTCCAGCTGCTCTGTCTGACTATAGTGACACTCTCCCTGCTGAGTATTATCTCCAGCACAGGAACTTATTTATCTGTATTACTGACACATTTTAATCTTTGTAGCCTCATGCACTACAGTTTACAAACATCCGGCACTTGATGTAACAGGCTCAGCAAGGAATAGCAGAGCTGATGCCATTCACTGCTGTAGAACCACCCATAGCCTGAAAAAGAAGTGGAGCCAGCTGTGAAAAGCATACCCAATTTCATAAACCTGATGATCCACTGTAACAGACTGACTTTTTGTGTGAAGTTTTAACCCTGCTTATGCAGCAGTGTAAACAATGCAGCCAAATACATAAGTGCAAATATCTTTCCTTAGTGGAAAAAATGTATATCCTCAACATATTACAGCAGGCAATCAATTCTAAACACTTTTGCCATTGTTTCATGAAAGATGCTGGGTGATAAATGTGCTCCTTTAGTAAACATGCATTGATAATTTTCTTCAAGAAAACAGTGACAAAACTAAAGTTCAAAACATACCACAAGGGATGATTAGTTACAGAATTAGCATTTCAAATGTTGTTGAAGCATTTTCTAAATGATCATATACATAAGAATTATGAATTCTGGTGCAAATGTAATGTAAAGGATTAACCCTTTCTGTACATTACTAGGTGATGAGAGTTGTAGTACTGTAGTCCGCTGTTTAATGTATTGCTGAAGATGTTGTGGTAATATTTGCCCTATGTGAGCTTAGTGACTCAATCTTGTGTCGGTCTGAGGTTTGATATTGACATCAAGATGAACCTTAAAGGGTCTTTCTTGCTACAAAGATCATATCTGTAATGAAGGGGGCAGTAAAAATAAGCACTTTTGCAATTGGTCTGTATTAGCTAAATCACTTAGTATAGCAGCTATTAGCTAATATGTGTGTGTCTAGAGCTTTTCAGCAACCTAGGGTTGGTCCACACCCCCTGATTGCCTGCCTGATATTTAGTTTAGCCCTGGTTAGGACATGCTCCCTGTGTGGTACATGCCCCCTGTGCTTTTGTTGGCTGTCCTGCACTCTGTAGTCACTCCCCTCTGAACTGTGTAAAACTGGCTGCTCACTTTGTGCTTCTTTCCCAGTGACAGCTCTATATGCAGGTGCTGGCCGTCTCTGTTCTCATTGTCTTCCTCTCAATCCCATAAAAAAATGTAAAAAAAAAGGCTGCCTGAGCTTCTCTTTGCTCCTCTCACAGTGACAGCTCTATTTGAAGAATGTAGGCAATTACTCTTTAGCTGCCAGATCCACTCCCCTCACCCATATAACACACACTTTTACATTCTGCTCCCCCTCTTCTTTCAGGCAGGAAATAGAGAAGTTTGCATTTCTCACATTTGTTTCATCATTTCAGGCTGTGTGTATAGCTGTTTACAACAATGTAGGTGTTCTAGTTACAAGGAGCTTGTGGAGCCTTAGAGTGAGGTGACAGCTCTGCAGGCATGAAAACTGACCATTGCAGGAGGTCTGAAGAGTTGTGACATCCTCTCCCTTCCACTGCTCACAAAGAATGATGATGATGACTCAGGAGGGAACAGGGAGTGGTTGTGATGATGTCACCATTCGTCAGTGAGGGACGACATGCCCCTGGATTGGAAGCTGTAAGGATAATAGTACAGATGCCTGAGAAAGCCTTGTCTAAGAAAATGTCATACTGTGTATGAGAGACTTCAAGTCACTGTGATTATATGATTCTGTGGACATGAAAAAGTTATTGCGAAATGCACATGGCAGTCAAGAAGTGGTTTCTATGGTAACAACAAGGAAAGAGGGAGAGTTTATAAATTGACCTATTAATTAGTGCTAGTGTTGTTCTATGGTATTGGAAGTTAGATCCTGGGTGGAGAGCTCAAGCACCACACAGGATGGAAGGGGTGACTTAACCCTTACTGACAATGACCTTTTATCAGTTTTCTTTAAAAACAGTTTGTATTATTGGTCTCCTAATATGATCTGTGAATGTTGCTGACTCCTGCAAAGTAGGTTTTTCTGATGCAAAGTGCAATAAAACAAGGCCCCAGTACTTACACTTTTTTGCAAATGCAAATATTCATTTCTAGTCATCAAAACAACCTATAACTATTCTGTAAGCCTGCTCACATTGCAAGGCATCCCTTTGCATTTTTAATGTAAAGTTGTCTGAAGCATTACAAGATTCTCAACTCCTCGAACAGATTCACCAGTTGTGAAAAGAATCACGGTTTGTTTCATTACTACGCACTCATAGTTCTTCCTTGATATTCATGCTCATGGTCTTCATTATTGGTATGAGTCTCAAAAAATCTGTCTTATCAAATGAATCTGTTTTATCATTATCGATAATTAAGGAATATTATGGAAATGTGCATTCCAATTTTTACTAATTGAGCTTTTTTTCATAATTAAATTTCAATGTCCGATTATGTAACCTACTCTTTATTTTCTTACAGTTGGTTACATAAAATTTTACTGAAAATAAATAATAATAAAGCACAATATAATTATCATTGCAATACAGAGTAAAGCTTCTGGAAATACTGAAAGGTTATCAGAGAACACGAATGATCAGATTTTACTGAAATTCTATCTTCAGACTGAACCAGACAAAACAACAAAGAACTTGGACAATGACAAATTTAGAGAAGGCCCCAGGAATAAAAAATATCGGAGGACATTGTGGTTTTTGAGCTTATTGCTACAATATAGAAAGTGATTATTATTATTAGTATTATGTATATTTCTTTAAACCACTTTATTATGACCAAGTATCATTAGGATAACCAGTTCTGGAGTTAACTTAATATCAACATAAAAAGAATATAGAACAATTACTCTAAATATTCCAACAAAGGTTTGGAGTACCACTATATATGTTCCATTGTACCCCTACTGACCCCACTTCTTGAGCGCACATCTGAGTATGAGAGAAAGATAGAGTGTAACCATATTGGTCTTGTATACCATCTGGTAAAGATTCTGTAACTATTCCCTTACAATTTTAAAGTAATAGAAAATGTATGGCCTAATGGAAAAGCCTTATTCCAATCAGCAGAGGAAAAATCCCTACCCAGCTAATTTTCATGTTACCACATAAGAAGAAAAAAAAAAAAATCAATTGTCTCCCTACCCCCCAGCAGAGGGTTGAATAGATTGTAGAGACAGCACTCGTTGGGGATTCAGACTGTGTACAGCTTATATTTGCTTTTTAGCACAGAAGGGTCCAAAAACTAAACTCACCTCTTCTCTTGCTTTATTCCACGCTGCCTGTCTCCTGTTTTCCTCCTTCTTCTTTCAGATAAGATCATCACTGCAGCCACTGATTGGCTGCAGCAGTCAGGTACCACTCAGTTGCATCACGTTCAAAGTTTTAAAACTCCCAATGATGTTGGTAGGCATGGAAATCCTAAAAGTGTATTAGTGGGGACAGGAGAGAAAATGAGGGAATATAGCCTTGCGTACTTACATTGTGTAACCAGACGAGAACAATGCATTTTATTCACACAGTTGACAGAATCCTTCCACACAAACTACCTTTTCTTGAAACTCAGAAAAAAAATTCTTGCTTTAAGTAACGGTAGGGATTGAAAGCAATATTATTCTTTAGGTATTCATTTTGATAACATTTGATCCATCTTTGCCTATTTTATATATATATATATATAATATATATATATATTATATTATATATATAACCGTATATATACCTATATATATATATATATACACCCATAATATATATATATATATATATATATTTATGCGTGTATATTTTATATATATATGTGTGTGTGTATATATATATATATATTATATTATATATATATACACACAGTTGTGCTCAATGGTTTACATACCCCGAAAGAATTGTTGCTTTTTTGACCTTTTTTCAGAGAATATGAATGATAACGGTTAGTGGTTGGGTGAAGCCATTTATTGTCAAACTACTGTGTTTTCTTTTTTTAGTTCATAATATCAACCAAAAACATCCAAATGACCCTCAACCAAAAACATCCAAATGACCCTGATCAAAAGTTTACATACCCTGGTGATTTTGGCCTGATAACATGCACAGAAGTTGACACAAATAAGTTTGAATAGCTATTAAAGATACAGTAACATCCTCACCTGTGACTTGTTTGCTTGTATTCAGTGTTTGTGCATAAGAGCTGAGTGAGTTTCTGGAATCCAGACAGACTCTTGCATCTTTCATCCAGCCACTGACGTTTCTGGATTGCGAGTCATGGGGAAAGCAAAAGAATTATCAGCGGATCTACGGGAAAAGGTAGTTGAACTGTATAACAGGAAAGGGATGCAAAATGATATCCAATAAATTGATAATACCAGTCAGCAGTGTTCAAACTGTGATTAACAAATGGAAAATCAGGGGCTTTGTAAAAACCAAAGCACGGTCAGGTAGACCAGCAAAAATTGCCACAACTGCCAGGAAAAATGTTTGGGATGCAAATTAAAACAAACAAAAAACATCAGCTGAAATCCAGGGGTGTCTGAAAACTAGTGGTGTGGCTTTTTTATCATGCAAAATAAGGAGGCACTTGAAGAAAAAAGGGCTGCATGGTCGAGACGCCATAAGAAAGCCATTACTGCGCAAATGTCACAAAGTATCTCGCCTACAATATTCGAAACAGCACAGAGACAAGCCTCAAATCTTCTGGAACAAGGTAATTTAGAGTGATGAGACCAAAATCAAACTTTTTGGCCACAGCCATAAACGTTACATTTGGAGAGTTGTCAACAAGGTCTATGATGAAAGGAACACTATCCCAACTTTAAAGCACAGAGGTGGATCGCTGATGTTTTGGGGATGTGTGTGCTACAAAGGCACAGGAAACTTGGTCAAAGTTGAAGGAAAGATGAATGCAGCACGTTATCAGCAAATACTGAAGGCAAATTTACACTCATCAGTAGTTTTGAGCGATTATTATCGACAAAGTTGAAATCGGCATGGTATTTACGTTGATCGGATTTTTAAGATCACGCGATAATTTAGGTTAAAATCTGTGCATAATCTATTAATATCGAGTAATTTTCGGCACTTCCTGTCATTTTGGCGGCCAGCAAATCAACTTAGAGAATAGAGCAGGGTGAGCTGTATGTGCGACGACATGACTGGGATGTGTATGGTTGATATTGGCTGGAAAAATCAAATTAATTCTTTTTAAATAGAACAGCACTTCCTGTTCGTTATCAGTGTGTGTCAGTATCTCAAATGAGTAGGACAGTAGCTATACCTCTTTGCAAACAGCTCAGCGAAATTATTCTGTTTGTTCACAGAGACAGCTATACTTTTAGCTGTGAACCTTAGAACTTAGGTAGATCAGAGATTTGCAGATTTTAGGTAGTTAGGCTGAGAATTTTAAAGGAGCATCTACCGCTGTAAAGTCACGGGGGAGAGTGGAGGGGGGGGCGCAGGCGACCACAGACAAGCTCTTTAAAGGATACTGGATATTGTGCACTCAGACTTAGTGCTATGATTCACTACGGCCTTAATTGCGGGAACGTAATTACGCCCGCAATTACGCCGTGTGGACGGGGCGGCGGAGGCGGGGAGTAAGCAGGGGGCCAGCACTTCGCCGGCCCCCTTTGACTTTTTCATGATGCGGCGGTTTTGAAAATTTTACCTGGAATTAATGGGCCGTTTTCGGCCCGTAATTTTGGCGCACTTCCCCCCCGTAATTAGGACCGAAAAACGGCCCTTTTTTAAGGGAGTGTGAACATGGCCCTTTTGGTTTTAGACAATTTCATTGCAATAGCTTTATTTTTTAAAAGTTTTTTTGTTGAAATATTTCTTGGGTTGTTGGGAAAACCTGAAATTATATTTGGGGTTTCAATTTTTCTAGTAACTGAGGTCTATTTGTTTTGGTGGCCCCAAAAAACACAGGAAAATATTCCTCAGAATCTAGTAGTATTATAATGGATTTGGGAAAAAAACAACCAAACATTTTAAAAACCTAAACAAACCCCAAAACCCAAAATATAACTTTTAAATATTTTACCCCTAAAAATCGATTTCGTATCCCAAAAACTATCTAAACAAAATATATAAATACCTGTTTCCCCAAACTACTTTCCCTACAAATTATCCCCCAAAAAGAACCCAATAAAACGTCCCCCATAAGGCCCCTAGTCTTTGTAGGCTCACCCTTTTTGAAACACTTTGTGTCCCCATCAAACCCCCAAGAAACTTAGCATATATATTATTTTGTACAGGGGTTTTTTGGATATATCAACTCAAAAATCCAAACACAAATTATCATTATTTATATAGAATCCCATATAATGTACCCCAAAGGGTCACAGTCCATGATATGAATAATGCAAAATTTTTCTTTAACATAGGGTAAATGTCTAAAATCTTTTCTTCCCTGTAGGAAACATAAAATACAAATTTAAACCGAATCATTTCAAGGGTACATCAAACCCCCACCTCGACGCGTTTCCCCCCTCCATATTATGGGGGGGTTTTCCCGGGGACCCTAGGGGGCTCACACTGACTCAAAAATAGTAGTTTCTTTGATAAGCTATGTCCCCTAAGTCCCCGTATCCCGTTTAAAAATGTTACCGTATTTACCGCCTTCAGGGGACTCACCACTCAGCGTTTCAAAAAGCGCTGGGGATGCGCCGGCATTTTTTCGGGTCTGACAAAAACCCCGCCCGTCTAGCCCCGGGACACCTCGATAACCCCGGCGTTTCCCGGTTACTACGCGGTGTGTTGGCGGGAGAGCGGCACCATTAAAAAACCCCAAACCCCAACCCCCGGGGTTTCGCCGAACCCCTCGGGTCAAAATTTCCACTGCGCATGGGGCCGGATTTTTATGCCGGTTTAACTACGCAAGCGTTTTTCCCAAAGGGTGTTTAAATTTGGGAGATTGATAAAAATATCAAACCCCCAGGTGTGGAACCCCGCTTACAAACCCCTTTCATCCTAGTAGTTTGATATTGGTTTAAAAACCCCTAAGGGCAAACAAATACAGGTTTTAAAAAATCTACCCTCCCATCTTTTGGGGGTCAAACAATAAACGTTTTTTTGTTTGTCAACATATTCTAAATTTGGGGCCCAAAAAATCCCTGCGAAATCCAAAAAAAGGGTTCCCCAAAAAAACACAGAAAACCATCATCTCAAAAAAAAAAAAATCAATACGAGTATTAAGAGTATAAAATTTTTCGGGGAACAAGAAATTTTATGCCCTAAGATAATTAATTTTATGGTTTCTGCCCCCAAAACCCCGTTTTATCCTTTTGAGCCTAAAGGGTACAAAGGGTAAATTTAAAAATTATAACGGGAAATTCAAATAAAACAGCCAAAAAAAGAAATTCATTAAAACCCCTTTTCTGTATCTTTCCTTTTAAAAAGGGCCACTTGTTTTTCCCCTTAAAAAAAAAGTAATTTTTTAAACAAGATTTTCCCCTTTTTCAAAGTCGAAATTTTTATTTTTTCCCTACACAGGGAAAATCATTCCTGAGGAGGGCTCCCCCCACTCCCATCCAAAATATGCCCGGAAAAATGGGGTGTCCCCGTCTTGTGCACATCCCCCAAGGGGTTCACCAAGCGGGTTTTTTTTAAACCCGGGTTTTCTTACCCATTTAATTGTTTTTCCCAACTACAATTTTCAGAGGGTAAACCCCTTCCTGGGTACAGAATTCAAAAAAATTTTGAATCGCATAGGTCTTCCCCTTTACCGAACTCTTAAACTCCGTAGTCTGTCAGATATAATTGCAAAAAATACATTTCCACATCTAAAAAATTCCCCAAAGGTTTTTTTGTTCTAACCATGTTCCTGTTGGTTTTGGGTTTTGTATAATGGGGGTGAATTTAGGCCCATCCCTCAATATCTTCCTCTTTTATATGTCACTTTTGGGGGTTTTTGGGGGACTGCGCTAGATCTTTTTCACAATGCAATATACCCCAATTCTCCGCAAGAATTTTTCATTAAAAATCAAATTTTTTTCGGTTGTCATATGGCCTTTTATCCTAAAATTTGGGTTCCCCATCCCCTTGGTCCCCGGGTTCAGTTTGATAAATTCCTGTCAATCCTAAGTTTCGTTTTTTAAATGCAGGGTTCCAAAAAATGGGAGGATATCCCCCCCTTTTCCCGGAACCTATCCTTTTAGGTCATTTGCCTGTTGGGAAAAAATTTTCTTATTCTTTGGGCAGTTTCTACGTTTTCGTAGGTAAATTTACCTTTGGGTTTTACCTCTTTTTAGCTTTTAAAGGGGGGTATGAATCCCCCCGCAGGAGGGTATTGTAGCCGTTTTTCCTTGCGATGAGTCCAGGTTTGGGATATCAACCCAAAATCATTCCCTGAAATCCTAAGACCCAGAAAAGCTTTTTTCCCCCATATGAATGATGCTGGATAAAAGTAAAACTTATTTTCCCTTTCACGGAAAGATAGATTTAGACATTTACCCCCTTTAATTGAAAGAAAAATTGCGTAAATTTAAAATCAGTGGACTGTGAGCCCTTTTAGTACTTTATAAGGGTTTTCTATATGAATAATGGGTAACTGGTTTTGGGTTTTGAGTTGATTTTTTCCTTTTAAAAATGTACAGAAATATATATATGCTTAAAGTTTCTGGTGTTTGGGTTTGGGACACAAAAATGATTTAATAGGGGGTTTAGCCTACAAAGAAAATACACCGGGCCCTTTTGGGGGATTACTTTGGGCTATTTGAGGATAAGTGGGGGAAAGTAGATAGGGACGTGTATTTATTATTTTTGATTTTGATTTGATTTTGGTTTTGTATTGGATTTTTAAGGGTATATATTAAAAGTTATATTTTAGGGGTTTGGATTTGTTTAGGATTTTCTCAGTGATGGTCTATTTGTTGGTGCAAAACTCACTTTTATTATCCGTATACATTTCAGATACGTGTTTTTTTCACTTTGGCGCAGGCCAGCCTTGTTCATAGACCCACCTTGCAGTTAAATGTGAATACAGAAATTTTGTAGTCACCTCAGGTGTATTGATAGGTGCCAAAAAATACTGTTTATTATCCGTATACATTTCAGATAGGTGTTTTTTTACACTTTGGTCAGGTCAAGCTTTGGTTGATAGAGGGTACCTTTCAAATTAAATTTGAATCCGCAATTTTGTAGTCACCACAGGTGTTTTGATAGGTTCAAAAAATACCTTTTATTATCCGTATACATTTCAGTTAGGTGTTTTTTTCACTTTTGGTAAGTTCAAGCTTTGTTAATAGGAAGTACCTTGATTAAATTTGAATCAGCAATTTTGTAGTCCCCGTGTTTGATAGGGCCAAAATACCTTTATTATCCCTATACTTTAATACGTGTTTTTTTTTCACTTTTTGGGCGGCCGCTTTGTTATAGAGACCTTTCATTAAAAATTTTAATTCAGCAATTTTTTGTCACAACGGTGATTGTAGGTGCCAAAAATACCTTTTTATCCTATACATTTCAGATAGTTTTTTTTACTTTGGCACAAAATTGTTATGGGACCTTGCTTAAATTTAAAACACATTTTGTAGCACCACAGGGTTTGATGGTGCCCAAAAATACCTTTTATCCTTTCAAATTTAGATAGGGGTTTTTTTCACTTTTTGGCAGTCAAACTTTTTTTAAGACCTTTCAATAAATTGAATCAGAAATTTTGTAGTCACCACAGGTGTTTATAGTGCCCCAAAAATACCTTTTTTTTATCCGTATCATTTCAGATGGTTTTTTTTTTTATTTTTTCAGTCGCTTTGTTGATAAGGTACCTTGCACTTAAATTTGGAATCCCGAATTTTGAGTCACCACAGGTGTATTTATGGTGAAAAAATACCTTTTATTATCCGTATACATTTCGATTTGGGGTTTTTTTTACTTTTGCCGCAAATTTGTTTGAGACCTTGCATTAAATTTTATCCCGCAATTTTGTATCACCAAGTTATTGATGGTGCCAAAAAAACCTTTTTTTTATCCGTATACATTTCAGATAGGTGTTTTTTCAGTTTTTGGGCATCAAGCTTTGTGTTAAAGGGAATCCTTTCACTTAAATTTTAATAGAATTTTGTTTTGATTTTAGGGATTTGAGAAAGCTGTATTTTTCCGTCTTTTTTTTTAGAGCTTTTAAAAAAATCTTCCATACCTTCTCAAATTTTTATTTTAACATGGAGCAAAACAGTTTGGGAAGCGAGCAAAGAGGGGGGTAGAATAGGTAGAGGTTTGGGAAAAAAAAAAGGGGCTCCTTCCAGTGCTGGGAAACACGCATGCCAGCGGGCGTCGGTTTT
>JAODAL010065608.1:0-18154 GCA_025379985.1 Phyllomedusa bahiana
AGGGAAGGGTTTAAAAGAAAAATTTTAAAAAAAAAACCATTGAATTGATTGGCTGAATCACTCTCAGAAGCCAGGAGTGAAATTTTGTTTCTCAATAAAAAGTGTTTTGGGGTGTTTAGGACATTTTTATTATTAGGGGGTTTTGCGGATGAATTAACACATCTAACGGTGAAAAAAAAAAATACCTTTAAAAACTGCAGGGAGGGGTGTATGTTGTATGTTATCACACTTGAAAAAATACAACAACGACAATGCCAAAGTACTTGGTATGAGTACTTGGAATTACACAGACCTATAATGTCCAAAAGAGTAGAACCCAACTAGAAAATCTGTGTTTAAACCTAACTTTTAATATATACCATTAAAATATGGCTAGAAATTCACCGAGACCAAAACAAAACAGCACATAAATACATACAAAACACTTAGGGGGGACTCGTGCGGGTAAAGGATGAACCCTATGGTATCCCTAAGAATCCTATCCAATTCCCTAGCCTATGTCAGGATTGTCGCCCCGATAGAGGGCGGTCCGTCGGATCCTAGCCCTAAAAAGACTGTTGCCTTACTCACTATGGTGACAAGGTCCCAACATGTTTCGAGGGCCCCTTAATGACCATCGCTTCGGGGACGGTAAGGGAAGTCTCACCAAAGCAAACGCAAAAAATAACATATATTTAGTGTCAACAGTGAGTATCACAGAAAAACATTTATTGAGTGTAAATAGTGAATATCACACACATCTAAGCCCAGGTCTAGCTTAGGTACATGTTTAGCCTTAGGTCTGGACGTCCGACAGTGACCTATTGGAGGGGGAAAGATTTACACGGTAGATAATATTCCTGGGGTTATGTTATGGAATCAAAATAGTAATCAAAAATCTTATCAACGTTTCTTGTTGACCTTTATCTAGATGCACAGTTGGAGCCAGTGGTTATGTTATGGGCTATGGTCACACCCAAATATTAGTATAGCCTAGTGTGGATACATGCTTCTGGAACATATGTCAATGGTCACATCTCTCACATGTGCTCACCCCTAACCTATTGTTCCTGCCCCAATTTCTAGGCGGTACCTCAATAGTGACAATCCCATGTACAGATTGTCTAGGCAGTACCTAAATAGTGACAATCCCATGTACAGATTGTCACATCGCCTGTATACTTATTCGTCCGAAATCGTTCGTATACACGAGAGTAAAGTGAGTGCATGCCATCCATACGGTAGTCCATAGCTTCCATACGATAGCTCATAACAGTAGCTCATAACCACAATCTATACAGTAGCTCATAACCATAGTCCCTACTGTCGCCATTCGGCTACATTTAGTAGGTCAGCAATATTAGAAACAGGCATCATCCCCAGAAGTCAAAGCCCCAAAACCCATTCTATGGGGTACTCATCCGTTTTCAAGGTTCCCTTATCGGGCAGGACGACGTCCAAGTCGGCGCTATCCTAGCTAGCGTGTCCGTTCCATGGCGCGTGTAAACCGGCTAATGTTTGCCGGCCGCGCTCTATGTTATGGCCGCGATAGCTTCCGGCATCCCGTGACGTCACCGGAAGTGACGCAACGGACATACGGTCTCCTGATGTAGGAGACCTGCTGTTAACTGTTTGTGAACAGCATTGAAAGAAACAGTGAAAAAGTTTAATGGCAGGAGAAACAACGCAGGCAAGATCATTCATCAAGGCTTCAGTAAGAATTGCGCTCATTATTTAAGGTATAAGTTTAGTTCTAATAGTGGGCCATAGGAAAAGCGAACCCAAGTATTTACACAATAGAGGTATAGCGGAGTATATCCAGATAGATGAATGGCCGGGGCACCTCAATAAATGGAAAATCAACATAGTGAGGCACCTATATAGGGAACACAGACATGGCTTGCTAGACTCCAAGAGTAGAACGGATGGTAGGACAAATGGAGGCTAGGGGTGTTTAGAGAAAGCAACAGAAATCCAGCCTTTCATTTAGACCACCTGGTACCGTGGTCTTCAGCCTGAAGATCCATTCTGTCTCTCTCTGTAGCAGGGTCCTATCCCAGTTCCCTCCCCTCGGTGGCAGGGGTACGTCGTCCAAAATAGTAAATTTTAGACATTTGGGGTCTCAGGCATGGGAACCACAGACGTTTTCGGGCCCACGGTTGTTTCACGTTGGTTTCCTAATATCACTAAGGTGTTCCCCAATACGTCTCCGGAACTCCCTAATTGTTTTTGCCAATGTATTCAAGACCGCATTGACAAGTTGCTTTAGATGACCCCTTTACTTTTACAATTGAAGTATTTTCTAATTTCAACGTCCCTATTAAGAATGTTACTATGGAAACTTTTCATTCAATTTTATTGGCATGCCACACAGCCACTACATCTGTAGATACCCACCACAGGTTGATTTAGCCATGTCTTGGCCATTTTTTTAGTGAAATGACTGTGTACCAAGTGGTCTTGTAGGTTCTACCTCCTCCTAAAATGTAATATGGGGATAGTCCCCAACTACTTGTTTGAGGGGCAACAAACTACCCCCTCAGAAATCGCAATTTCCCCCAGGACCAATAATGTGTTAACACAATCTCCCCCTCCCCTCCCCAGTTAATGAGGGAGCCAAAAAACAGGACATCATGAACAAGAGTAATCAAGTTTTCAATTTGTCAATAGAAAACTTAAAGCGCGGGTGAAATTTTGGGGGATACTAGCAAAGGGTCTCTCCTTTGTACCCACTACAAGATTTAATCTTTTTCAGTGGGTAAAGGATTTGAACCTGTATGCGAGGAAACTCCACTGGTACAAATTCTTCCGTACTCAGGATAAGAAAAGCTGCTGGGAACTCGGAATTCCAATAGAGATGCTCCAGGAGGTACGCCTCCTTGAGGCTTATCAGTAGTTCCACCAAACCAATAAGGGAAGGGCCCATTTACTGACCTAAAAAACAATAATACTCGTATGCCACCCCAGGGAGAATTATCACGCATAGACATATTCGTTGAACTCTGTACTAGTGAATTGGAGAAGTTGGATGGACTTAAAGTAAAATGGAATTGCAATAAGGTTGAATATCTTAGTATCAAATCACTAGCAGAAGATGAAACTATAACAATCAAGCCCTCCGACAAAGGGGGCAATGTAGTTGTTATGAATACAGAGGAATATGTCAAAATGTGTCAAAACATCCTTGAAGACAGAGAGGGCTATGAGGTCTTGGAAAAAAATCCCACCCCTGTATTCTTTGAGGAACTTAGGGAGATACTCTTAGAAGCAAAGGGAAAGGAACTCATTAGTCAAGACGAATTGGATTATCTACTGCCTAAACACCCAGTATTAGCCACGTTCTACTGTGTACCTAAAGTACATAAAACAAATGGCCCACTACGTGGTAGACCAATAGTATCAGGTATAGGGAGCCTAGGACAAAATGCGAGCAAATATATTGAAAAAATACTGACCCCTTTTGTAACGGCATTACCGTCCTATACTAGAGACTCTATGGACCTCCTACGTAAACTGGAGGGTATTAATGTCCCCGAGTCTTGCCTACTTGCAAGTATTGATGTGGAGGCTCTATATTCATCTATCCCACATGGTTGCGGTTTAGAGGCAGTGAGGCGGTACCTTAGTGGCAGAGGCTGCCAATATGAAGCCCATAACTCCTTTGTCCTGCAGCTTTTAAAATTCGTACTAACCAGGAACTTCTTCTGCTTTGACAGAAAGATTTACCACCAGCTCAGGGGCACGGCCATGGGAAGCACCTGTGCGCCGGCCTATGCCAACCTGCTCCTGGGCTGGTGGGAGGATCGATATGTATTTGGGGAGGATAACACCTTTGGTACCGAGGAGGTAATATTTTGGACCAGATACATTGATGATGTGCTGGTCCTGTGGAATGGTACCAAGGAACGGTTTGAACAATTTGTCATCCATTTGAATCAGAACAATGACCTGAACCTGCGCTTTACCTTTGATATTAATCCCAATGTATTACCATTTCTGGATATATTGATAAGAAAAACTAGGGAAGGTTTATTAGAAACAACTATATACCGTAAACCTACATCTACAAACTCCCTACTCAGATGGGAAAGTAGCCATCCAACATCGCTTAAGCGTGGTATACCCAAGGGACAGTACCTGAGATTAAAGCGCAATTGCTCAGACCCGGGCGAGTTTAAGTTGCAGGCACCCAAAGGAAAATTTGAGACAAAGGTTCCGTGAGAGAGGGTACCCGGATGGAATCCTAAGACAGGCTTACCAACACGCTTTGAAAAGTAACCGGGAAAGCCTTCTCATTACCAAAAAATCTAAGGAGACAGATCAAATATTCAGATTAGTAGGCAACTTTGATGGGGCAGCAGGAGCAGTAAGACAAATTATTTCCCAGAATTGGCCGATCCTACAAATGGATAAGATCTCAAAAAGTAGTTGGGGACTATCCCATATTACAATATAGGAGAGCAGGAAAACCCACAAGACCACTTGGTACACAGTCATTTCACTAAAAAAATGGCCAAGACTTTGGCCTAAATCAACCTGTGGTGGGTATCTACAGAGTAGTGGCTGTGTGGCTTTCCAATACATTGAAGTTGGAAAAAGTTTCCATAGTAACATTCTTAATAGGGATTTGAAATTAGAAAATACTTCAATTGTAAAAGTAAAGGGGTCATCTATAAAGCAACTTGTCAATGCGGTCTTGAATACATTGGCAAAACAATTAGGGAGTTCCGGAGACGTATTGGGGAACACCTTAGTGACATTAGGAACCAACGTGAAACAACCGTGGCCAGACACGTCTGTGGTTCCCATGCCGGAGACCCCAAATGTCTAAAATTTACTATTTTGGACGATGTACCCCCGCCTAGGGGAGGGACCTGGGATAGGACCCTGCTACAGAGAGAGACAGAATGGATCTTCAGGCTGAAGACCACGGTGCCAGGTGTCTAAATGAAAGGCTGGATTTTTGTTGCTTTCTCTAAACACCCCTAGCCTCCATTTGTCCTACCATCCGTTCTACTATTGGAGTCTAGTAAGACATGTCTTTGTTCCCTATATAGGTGCCTCACTATGTTGATTCTCCATTTATTGGGGTGCCCCGGCCATTCATCTATCTGGATATACTCCGCTATACCTCTATTGTGTAAATACTTGGGTTCGCTTTTCCTATGGCCCACTATTAGAACTAAACTTATACCTTAAATAATGAGCGCAATTCTTACTGAAGCCTTGATGAATGATTTTGCCTGCGTTGTTTCTCCTGCCATTAAACTTTTTTACTGTTTTTTTCAATGTTGTTCACAAAAAGTAACGCAGGTCTCCTATATCGGGGAACCGTATGTCCTTTTGCGTTCTTCCGGTGACGTCACGGGATGCCGGAAGCCGGGCCAAACATAGACGCGGCCGGAAAACTTAGCCGATTTACACGGCCATGGAACGGACACCTAGTTGATAGCGCCGACTTGGACTCCCCTGCCCGAAAAGGGGAATTTTGAAAAGGGGATGAGTCCCCCCAAAATGGGTTTTGGGGTTTTGACTTCGGGGGATGAGGCTGTTTCTAATATTCTGACCATAAATGAAAACCGAATGCGACATAGGGACTAGGGTTTATGAGCACTGTATAGTTTGGGGTTATAGTCTTTTTATGAGTATGTAGGGAAGCTATGGACTACCGATGGATGGCATGCATCATTTAATTTTTTAATACAACGATTTCGGACAAATAAGTATACAGGCATGTAACTGTACAGGGGATTTCACTTTTTGGGTATCCCTAGACAATCTGTACGGGATTGTCACTATTGAGTACGCCTAAAATTGGGGCAGGAAAAATATTTTAGGGTGAGCACATGTGAAAATGTGACCATTGACATATGTTCCAGAAGATTATCCCCACTATTTATACTAATATTTGGGGGACCATGGGCCTAAAAACATAACCACTGGCCCCAACTGTCATCTAGTAAAGGTAAAAAGAAACGTTGATAAGATTTTGATTTATTTTGTTTCCATAACTAAACCCAGGAATTTATTACCGTGTAAATTTTTCCCCCCCCAATAGGTCCTGTCGGACGCCCCAGACTAAGGCTAAAATGAAACCTAAGCAGACCTGGGTTTTTAGTGTGTTTTATTTTATTTACACCAATATATGTTTTTTTTTTGTACCTCACTGTTGACATAAATATATGTTATTTTTTTTTCGTTTTTCTTTGGTGAGACTTCCCTTACCGTCCCCCGAAGCGTGTCATTTAAAGGGGCCCCGAAAAAATGTTGGGGGTTTCACCATAGTGAGTAAGGGTCAACATTTTTTGGGCAGGATCCGGACGGGGGCCCCCCTCTGGGGGTGACAATCCCGACATAGGGTAGGGGAAATTGGGGTAGGATTCTTGGGGGCTATAGGGTTCATCCCTTTTCCTGCACGAGTTTCCCCCCCAATGTTTTGTATGTTTTATGGCTGTTTTGTTTTGGGCTTAATTTCGCATATTTTAATGGTATATATTAAAAGTTAGGTTTTTTAAAAAGATTTTCTGTTTGGGGTTTTACTTGTTATCAACTTGAAAAAAAGCTAAAAAGATAATTAAATTAAAAAATATAAAAAAACTTCCCTAAATAAAATTTTGTAAACAAATGCAGTTTCCAAAAAATAATAAGTGTCATCCTGTACAAAATAGATAGTGCCCCTTTGTGTCTGGGGTCAAACGGGTTTAGGGGGCTGCTGTGGCCCGGACAATTTTAGTCTATGTCCAGTGAAAATAAAAAAGGTGGGTTTAAAACTACTTTTTCCGGAATTTTTAAAACTGTGGGGAGAAAGGTTTAATGGCATTCTGCGGTACAGGCGATATAGTAATGTCCGTTCAACTAAAATGGGGGTTCAAAGACTCCTTTTTCCCAAAAACTTTTTAATTGTGGGTCAGACAGGGTTTTAAAGGTCTACTTGGTACAGAACAGGTATAGTCAATGTCCATTCAACTAAAATGGTTTGAAAGACCCTTTTTTCCCCGCACTTTTTAAACTGTGGGGGAGACAGGTTTAATGGTCATACTGCGGTAACAGGACAGATATATTAATGTCCAGTTAAACTAAAATGGTGGTTCAAAGACTCCTTTTCCCGGCATTTTTTAATTTGGGGACAGAAGGTTTAATGGTCATACTGCGGTCCAGGACAGTATAGTCAATGTCCAGTTCAACAAAAATGTGGTTCAAAGACCCCTTTTTCCCAGCACTTTTTAATCTGTGGGTCAGACAGGTTTAATGGTCATACTGGGTATACGACAGATATAGTTACTGTCCAGTTCAACTAAATGGTGGTTGAAAGAGTCCTTTTTCCGGCACTTTTTAATCTGGGGTCATGCAGGTTTGGGGCTCATGCTGCGTTCCAGGACAGGATATTCATTTTCCAGTTCAAGTAAAATGATGGTTTCAAATCATACTGCCTTCTGGCACTTTTTTAATTTGTGGGTCATGAAGGTTTTTAAAGGGGCATGCTGTGGTGCAAGACCGGGATAGTGAATGGTTCTGTGATTTTTTTTCTGTGGCTTTTATAACCTAAGTGTGTTTTCCTAAGAGTAGCACCCTATCCATTTGACTGTTGTGGATGTTAATTCCAGCTTCTCCATCCCTCTTTGGGTGTAAGAATGAAGGGGTTGTTCCTCTCCCCTAGACTTTAATGGTCATCGGCGATAATCTATTATCGACTATCGGATATCTTATTGATAATTGCTGATATCGACTATCGACCCGATGACGATAGTTTACGTAATTGCTCATCACTACTAGTGAGTACACCTCTGTTAGTTAGAGCTCAGACGAGCAGGTTTTGTTTTGTTTACATTGTGCATGCCTTGAACCTGTTTTGCTACCTTGTGCGTTAATAAATATGGGGGACCCCCGTTTTTGAAACTGAATTTTCTTTCTTCTCATGCCTAAGAAAAGATGTCCCAAGCCCCGGGGAGGTTAAAAAGCTCACAATAATATCCCCCTTTGTTTTTTAATTCTTGCGGTCTTGATCATTCACTTTCAAATTGTTTTGGATGTGCTGATCATTTATTTATTTTTTTAATATTATGTCACTGATGGGGTATGGCTGCAGGGCTGCACCCCCACCACAAATTCTGGTATCAGGGACAACTCTTTTCCCAGTAGCTAAACCTCTCAGCTAGTGACAGTTATAGCTGTGAAATTTACAAAATTAAGACTTTTTTGGGCAAAATTTTTTGATTTTTTTGATATTACCTTTTATTTTGTTGAGCGATTACGTTGGCCACCCACATCGGTGAGGGTCGATAGTCGACCATCATCGACAAGATACAATGGTCAGGGTAAATTATGATCGATGACCATTAAGTCTATGGGAGAAAACAACACCTTCTTCTTACACCCAAACAGGGCTGGAGAAGCGGAATTAACATCCACAACATAAAATGGATACGTGCTACTCTTGGGCAACAATTAGGTTAAAAAAGCCACAGAAAAAAAATCACACACCATTCACTACCCCTGCTTGCACACGCATACCCCCAAACCTGCATTCCCCCAATTAAAAAGTGCCGGGAAAAAAGGAGTCTTTAAAACCAACATTTTGTTTCACTGGACTTGCTAACCTGTCCTGGGCCCACATGACCCCCAAACCCTGCATACCCCAGATTAAAAGTCCCGGAAAAAGGAGTCTTTAAACCACCATTTTATTTTCAATGGACATTGACTACCCTGTCCTGGGCCACAGCAACCCAAAACCTGCAGCCCCCCCAGTTAAAAAGTCCCGGAAAAAGGAGTCTTTGAACCCCCTTTTTAGTTTCACTGGACATAGAGTTCCCTTCCTGGGCAACAGCATGACCCCAACCCCGCATGCCCCCAATTAAAAAGTCCCGGAAAAAAAGACTCTTTCAACCACCATTTTATTTCACTGGACATAGACTATCCCTGTCCGGGCCCACAGCATGACCCCAAACCTCATGCCCCCAAATTTAAAAATGCCGGAAAAAGTATCTTTCAACCACCATTTTAGTTTCACTGGAATATCTGCGCTGTCCTGGGTACCTTGCCCCTCCGTTTTGCGGCCCCAATTGAGTTTTCATTTTGGAAATACGGGGTTTAAACGCTCCGTTCCACCCGGGGTCCCCTTTTTTTCGGGGCATTCTTTATCTCTTTTTCAAAATGCTGGGGGAAATTGTCTCTGTTCTTTGTTCCTTCCGTGCTCCATACCCCAGCCCTGAAAAACCTACATTGGTCAAGTCTCTGTACCCCCTTTTGTAAAATTCAGGGGAAATTTTTTTTACCACTTTTTTGTACTAAAGTTTTTTAGTAGTTTAATTCAGAAAAAACATTTTTTAAATAGGAGGAATCCCAACCATGTTTTTTTTTCTCTTTTTTAATTTTTAAAGGGGGTTGTCTCAATACATGATTGCTAGCTATAAAAAGATCTTGAAAAAAACAATCATTTGCAATATGTGTCCATTAACATGTCCTACCTATTCTTTTTTTTGACAGCCCCATCCCCCTTAAAGCCACTCTTGAAAATTGTGAAAAACAAATGTCTGTTAAAAAACCACATTTTTTACAATAGGACCTGTGCCCTAGCTGTTTTCCAGAAAAATGCCCCCAAAAATTAAAAACATGACCCATGAACCTTTTGAAAATTGGAAGAACAAATGTCTGTTGAAACAACATTTTTTTTAAATAGGACCTGTAGAAGCTGCTGTCACGAAAAAAGCTAAAAAAAATTCTCATGACCCTTGACCATTTGGACAATGGAAAACAAATGTTGTTAGAAACAACTTTTTTTATAATAGGACCTGTAGTTAGCTGCATTCACAGCAAAATGCCCCAAACATTCAAAGCGCCCCTTGAGCCACTTTGGACAATTGTGAATAAAAAATTTTTGTTGTAACAACATTTTTTATAATAGGACCTAAGTATTCTGCATTTCAAAGCACATGCCCCAAAAAATTATAAAAATATTTCTACTACTGTTAAAAATTTTGGGGAAAATGCCACTAGAACCCACATTTCTTTTCAAAAACCATGTTATTGCTGTATCCACGCAACATGCCCCCAAAAAAATTAAAAATATGATTTTCTCAGCCACTTTTAAAAAATTGTGACGAAAAATCCCATTTAAAACCACATTTCATTCCAAAGGACCAAAATTTATAGCTTTCTCACCAACTTTGACCTCAAAACATTGACAATGCGAAAACTTCAAAAGAAAAAGTAGTAAATGGAATACGGTCATAAACCTTGCGTCTTTTACAGCTCCTCCCCGAAAAACCCACAAAATGAATTTTTGGAAAAAGAGAATAAAAATTGCGAAAAGAAATGACATTAAAAAAAAAAATTTTTTCAGAAGCCCATTTTGTTTGAAGGAATGTAAGTAGACCGGCAACTAATCGTGACCTGGGGAAAATTGGGCCAAAACATTACAGGATCCATGCCGATTCATTTTGAAAAATAAAAACGATCCACATTACGGGGAAAGCCGGGAGGGTTTGCTGTAATGACTCCTCCAGCTGTGCTAAAGGGGCCGCTCGATATGACACTGGTGCTGGGCAGGACAAAACCTTTTTGGCGGGGCGACGGCTCGGGCCACTTCCTTTTTGGATACCCGAAGTCTATTGGGTCCAAAACATACAAAAAACATCGTGTTGAATGCGTGTCGTGCACCATGATCTTAAGCTGGTCCTGTGTGTTGGATTGTCCCCTGCATTCATCGTTGGGATGGAAAATAAAGTTTCCCAGGGGTCCCCATTAGGTTCTCCACTTTGCCTGCTGCTGGCTAACGGCTATTTGGCCCTACTGCTGTCATCGCGATGTTGTTCCCCCGTGACATTTGGGGGAACGGAAGCAACGCAAAAGATGTCTCCATTTGTAATCAGCAGGTCTCCATTTCCTGCATTTTCTCTCTATTTGGGGGGATGGAGGAAAGTGCTGAGTAGTTTTGTAGGGGGTCCGGGGGGGCCCACCCAGTAACTGTTGTTCATTTTGATGGCCTTAATCGAAGATCATTTTGGGGGAAATGGAGCCCCAAACTCATGTGGGAGGACCCTTTTATTTCCCAAGCCTCGGATTGGGGGCACTGAAATGATTTTCCTCATCTTCCCCCTCCCCCTCAAATTCGCGCCAAACCTTTTTTCCAACAGGGACTCGGAACGTCGGTGTCGGGAATTCCCTCCCCTCCTCCTCCTCCTACCCTCCGCTGCCCCCCGGGCACAGCTTAAAAACACAGCCCTGACTTGCCTCAGTGATGCCCCCCTAGCTGACGCCCCCTTGCACAGCTCTGGACCCAAAACCCCACGCCTAATGAAACCGAAAAAATTGGAAATGTGGGGCCTTGGGGATTTGACGGAGAAAAAGGCCCCGTGCCCATCTTGTCCGTTCCCCGTTCTGGCGGGGACCTGTTGTTTCAGAGTGTCCAACATGGTTCCCAAATAAGATCCCCACAATGCTCATGTGAAAAGGGCATTGCCCACGACCTTTTTGGGGTGGTTTCTTAAAAAACTGGCAAGGATGGTGCAGAGCTCTTTCACTCCTCCCCTTTCAGTGCCAAAAACACCCCAGGTCCCCCCTCTGTTCAGGGGATGTGTCACTTCATATGCGTAATGGCATTGCGCTGCTGCCACCAAACGGGGCATGTGGGGGGTGGAATTCCATGAGTTGCCACTAACAATGAGACGGTTGACGGGAGGCCCACTACGTTGCAACCCGCCCGGTGGGGCAAAATATGTGCGAACGGGGGGAAGTGCAACTTAGACTTCGAGCCTTTCTCACAGGCGTCCCAAAACCCCGGGGAGCTCTTTAGAAATTTTGGACACAATTTCATGAATGTGCCCGGCAAGGATGTGCCCAGCCTACCGATTTTTTTAAGGGGGCCAGCAATTTCGTCCGTTTTCGCACACCCCTTCCTGGGACAAGGTTTTGGGACCCAGCCAGCCGGGGTCTCGTTGCGGAGAGCCGTCCAAATCCACCTGTGTGGGGACGGGCTCCCAAAAAGATTAATTTCAACACGGGCCCTTTTCTTGGCATGATGCCACCAGAGGGCCTTGAGGAAGAACCCCGCCCCCCCCTGCGGTTTTGAAAGCATGCCCCCGAGCCCTGGGCCACGTACCCCCCAAAACATCCATCCAGCTCACCCGTGCTTCACAGAGATAAAGCGGCCTTGCCGGTTACTATCCATGTGTCGGGGGGCAATGGCCTTTTCCCCGGCCACAGATGCAACAACGCGCTTTAAATTTTAGAGACACGTGGGTGGCCAGGGAGGGACGGCTTTTCTGGGAATGAAAGCCTGCTCCATCTGTATTTGGGGAGGCCAAGGGGCCATACTGGCGGAAACCCCTCTTGTTTTCCCCCAGAAGGAAAAGGGAACATTTTTCCAAGGCCAAAAGCTGCAATGCCCACATTCGGCTTTTGGGTTTGGATGTTTGGTTTAAAGTGTTTCTTCGCTCCAAAACCTGGGAAAACAGAAGGGCTGTCTAGCGGCCGTGTTCGGCGTGCAGGTCGCAAACTGGCGGAAGGAGAAGGGGAGATGGGTCTCGGTGGTGCTGGTGGGATCGGGCGACGGTGGGGTGAAGCAGACTGATCCCTATCATGTTCCCGAGAACATGGGCACTGAGGGAAAATTGGGGGTGGGGGAGGGAGGGGGGGAAAAGGGGTTTGAAGTGGTTGGAGGCCCGGCGCGGTCTGGCCTTTTTTGGCCAAGTGTTTTTCCTCCATTTCAACTCATGCATTGCGGCATGTACTAGACATTTGGTGGGGTTTAACACCTAAGGTTCTTTTCCTCTATTTTGCGTTTAGGAAAAAGGGGGATATGACAATTTCTGGTTAATCAAGGCTTTGCTCAAAGAAGGGGCCAGGCTTGAGAGGGGCCTGGACCTTTTTGACGGGGATAAGCGAGGAGCGGGGGTTTGCGCTGACCGTGGCGGCGGGAAACATACAGCGGACTTCGCAACCGCCCTCTTCCCTTTTTTTAGGCGGAACCCGACTGACACCCACCCCACGTCTTCCCCCCATCCCGTGTAAGCCTGCAAGCAAAATTTGCTAAAAAGACCCCCGTTTTATCCGCAATGTCGTCTCATCATCACAACACAGGTATTGGTCGCCTGACTTTTTGCATCCAGGGGCTGCGGGGTACAAGCGGAGGGGCTGCAAGGCGTTGCCACCGCCCGGATTTTTTTTCCCCTCTGATGGCACGTAACTGGGGGTCAGACAGAGAAAAACATTCTCTTTGGCTCTTGATCTTTTAACATCCTTCTGACCCCAACCGCATTTGCTCAAAGAGGGCTTCAAAATGGTTTCCACATGGTGGGTAAACGAGTTACATTTGGGCGTTCATGTTTAGGGTGGTAGGATGACGACATTTTTGGCCGTGACGGGGGGGCGAGGAGGTAAACTGCTGTATGAGGGGCATTAACTCTGAGGCCCGATTGGAAAAGTGTTCGTTACTGAGATTCACAGGGGCCCCGCCCCGCGATACAGGCCGACGGTCCCCGCAATGACGATCCGCTGGCACTGGAAAAGAGCACCCTTTTCTCACCCCTACCCCCTGTCCACCCCCCTCTTTGCTCCTTACCACCAAATTTTGCTCTGTTCAGAAATTAAAAAAATTTTTAGAAGGATGGAAAGTTTTTTTAAAAATTCTTATTAAAAGACGGGAAATCCCGCTATTCCAAAACCCCCCAAATCAAAACAAAATTCTGGGTTCAAATTTAACTGCAAAGTAGATCTACAACAAACTGGGCCCGCCCAAAGTGAAAAAAAAAACCCTATCGAAATGTTTTCGGAAATAAAAGATTTTTGGCACCCATCAATTCCCTGTGGGACTACAAAATTGCTGTATTCAAATTTAACTGCAAAGTAGATCATCAACAAAGCTGTAGTGCGCCAAAATGAAAAAAAAACTATCATTAATTTATTCAGATAAAAAAAGGTATTTTTTGTAATACAATTCCCTTGGTAATACACAATTTCTGGATTTTAATTTTAAATACAAAGGGGGCCTATCACAAATCTGGACTGGGCAAAAGTGCAAAAAACACTACTGAAAGTATTCGGATAATAAAAATATTTTTTTGGGACCTACAATTCACCTGGGTAAAACAATTCTGGGTTCAATTTAAATGCAAAGGGGCTCTACAAAAAAATCTGGACGGCAAAAGGCAAACACACGTATCGTAAAAGTATTCGGATAATAAAAGGTTTTTTTTGGGACCTTTCAATTCACCCGTGGTGACACAAAATTGCTGTATTCACATTTAAGTGCAAGGTGCCCCAATGAAAAAAGCTGTAGTGCCCAAAGTCAAAAATTTAAGTATCGTAATGTGTTTTGATAATAAAAAGTATTTTTTTTACACCATCAAATTCACCTTTTGGAACTACACAATTGCGGGTCAAAAATTTAATGCAAGGTGGCCATCAACAAAACGGACTGGGCAAAAAGGCAAAAAACCCCATCTGTAATTATTCGGGTAATAAAGGTATTTTTGGCACCCATCAATTCCCTGTGTGACTACAAATTCTTATTCACTTTTTAAATGCAAGGTGCCTTTTGAACAAAGCTGCGTACGCCCAAAATCAAAAAAAAACTATCTGTAATTATTCGGGTAATAAAAAGGGATTTTTTGGCACCTATCAAAACACCTGTGGTGACTACAAAAGGCATATTCACTTAATGAAGGGGCCTCAATGAAAAAAAAGCTGTAGTCGCCAAAGTAATAAAAAACGTATCTGTAATGTGTTCGGATAATAAAAGGTTTTTTTGGGACCTATCAATTCCCCTGTGGCGACTACAAAATTGCTGTATTCAAATTTAACTGCAAAGTAGATCTATCAACAAAGATGGCCTGCGCCAAAGTGAAAAAACACGTATCTGAAATGTATTCGGATAATACAAGGTATTTTTGGCACCTTTCAATTTACCTGTGGTGACTACAAAATTGCTGTATTCACATTTAAGTGCAAGGTGCCTCAATGAACAAAGCTGTAGTGCGCCAAAGTCAAAAAACACGTATCTGTAATGTATTCGGATAATAAAAGGTATTTTTGTCACCTTTCAATTCACGTGTGGTGACTACAAAATTGCTGTATTCACATTTAAGTGCAAGGTGCCTCAATGAACAAAGCTGTAGTGCGCCAAAGTCAAAAAACACTTACCTGTAATGTATTCGGATAATAAAAGGTATTTTTTGGCACCTATCAATTCCCCTGTGGTGACTACAAAATTGCAGTATTCACATTTAAGTGCAAGGTGCCTCAATGAACAAAGCTGTAGTGCGCCAAAGTCAAAAAACACGTATCTGAAATTTATTCGGATAATACAAGGTATTTTTGGCACCTATCAACCTGTGCTGACTACAAAATTGCTGGATTCTAATTTAACTGCAAGGTGGATTTATCAACAAAGGTGGAATGGGCAAAATTGAAAATGAACACCTATCTGAAATGTATACTGATAATAAGTGGAGTTTTGCACCTAACAAAGAGACCTGCAGTTACTAGAAAAGATGTGTATCCTAATATAAGTTCAGGCTGCCCAATATCCAGGAAATATTTCAATAGAAAACTGTTAATAATAAAGCTATTGCAGTGCAATGTCTACACTAAGTCTTGGTGAACTTTATCCAGTATTCTTTATAGAGCTTGTCTGTGTTCGCCCGCGGGGAACCTCTCCCCCCACTCCACCCCGTGACTTTACAGCGGTAGATGCTCCTTTAAAATTCTCTACCTAACTACATAAAATCTTCCAATCTCTGATCTAACTAAATTGTAAGGATCACAGCTAATAGTAGAGCTTTCTCTTTGAAGAAATAGAATAATTTTGCGGAGCCGCTTGGACACCGGCAGAGAGCCCGTCCTTCTGCTATGAGCCTCTGAGAGACACTGAGGCTGAACAGGAAGGTCAGTTCTAAGTAACACGAGGTCAAGTGATTTTTCCAGCCAATCGCAACCATACACATCCCAGTCATGACGTCTTGTGTTTATATGCGATGGAGTAATTACCTAATGCCTAACAAACTATTAGGGTTAAGTTTCTCCAGTCATGACGTCGCACACACATCTCACCCTGCTCTCTTCTGTAAGCTGATTTGCTGGCCGCCAAAATGACAGGAAGCGCCGAAAATGGCGCGATATTAATAGATGATGCACAGATTTTAACCTAAATTATCGCATGATCTAAAAATTTCGATCAACATAAAAACTGTGCCGATTTCTACTTTGTCGATAATAATCGCTCAACACTACTCTCTTCTTTTCATAAATTCAGTTGATTACCGTTTATTCAGCTATTTATTTTTTCCCACAAACGACTCCCTCCATAAAACCATTTGGATGCTGAGGCCGCTAACTAAATGGTTAAACATCTGAGACCAGAGTAATCCCTGATCTTGGTTGTTACAGCCAGAGTCTAGCAGGTAGTCAACTCTAGGTTCCCTGTATATCTTGGTGGCCCAGTGTAAACCAGTCCATGACATACAGTCATCTTATGGAGGCTTAGGAGGTTTTAATAAATTAAGCACTGTACACAAAATGTAATAAGAGATATTTAAAAAAACCACCAGTACACATAACCCCAACATATTTAGTTAACCAGAAAGAACAACATGTATTATTTGGTGTATAGATATTATTGCATAGGATAGGATAGGATAGTATATAGTAGGTCAGCAATCACGAATATTTAAAAAATAAAAAAATATCTTTTTTCATACTATATTTACATCAAAATTAATTCAAAGTGCAGAAACTACATCTTGCCCTACAAAAACTAAAATCCCATATTGCTGTGTTTATAGAAATAGTAAAAAAAAAATTAATTCCAGAATAGCAAAATGAAAAATCCAACCATATGAAGGGTGTAATTGGAGACTTTGCAGAAAGTAATAAAAGTGCCTTAAAAAATGCTCTCTCTCTCTCATTATTCAGGCATTTGACAAACATAAATAATTTTGATAATCCTAATTGACCTAAAACAGGTTGTAACGGCTGGGTAGTGGATCCGCCGGACCACCGCAAGCGATGATAGTTAAGCCACGCCAGGGAACGGAATCTAAGTAGCCCCCGGTTTTCACCAGAGCCCGCCGCAAAGCGGGATGGACTTGCTGCGGCGTGAGGCTACCAGGTCGTCCACCCTGACGTGACTTGCTTGCGGTGGCAGCCGAGGTGCAGCGAGGTACAGAATCGTAGTCCGGGAATCGTAGTCGTGGGCAGGCAGAAGGTCAGGGCAGGCGGCAATGGTTCGTGGTCGTGGACAGGCAGGAAGGTCAGGGCAGGCGGCAGAGGTTCGGAGTCAGGAAAACGTAGCAAGAGGTCTGGTACACGGTAGGGCGAGAACACACTTAGGGAACGCTTTAGCTAAGGCATGAGGCAACATAGATCCAGCAGGGAAGTGACGTGGGTGCAAAACTATATATAGGGACAGCGCCCGGCAATTACCCAATTACCGGCGCACTGTCCCTTTAAATGTACGTGAACGAGCGTGCGCGCGCTAGGGGGCGCGCATGCGCATTCCGGCCGGCAGGGGACGAGGACCAGACGGGAGCGAGGCCAGGTGAGTGGATGGGACGGGCGGCGCCACGACCGGCAGTGCGGTCCGCGGGGCCCCCCGTCCCCGCCGGGGACCCACCGCGGGGAACGCGGGTGCGACCGCGGTCCGTACCACGGACCGCGGTGTAACCCGTTACACAGGTAAGGTTTATTCTGATTTCATGTCAGATAGTAACATGCATATCTGTCTTTTTATATAGTGTATGTAAACTTCTGTTTTAAATCTCCAAAAATCCTGAAAAATAATGCTAGGGCATTATATATGTAGCCTGTTTCTCTGAAAAATAAGCCCTATTCCAAAAATAATACCTAGTTACAGTTCATTAAAAAAGTGTCTAGGCAGCTGTACATGTAAACAAGTAAATAGAATACATCAGGACAGATACAGTAGACCCTTCATCAAGGAAAGCAGGCCCTCTCAAAAGAATCACACTCAAAAGACTCCACAACAAAAAGGGTTGGGCTTCAGTGAAACACAACTGGAATGGCACGGGACCTGACATTGACACGCCTTTAACCCCTTAACGACTCTGGACGTATGAGTACGTCCCAGGGTCGCTAAGGGGCTTTGAAGGGGGAACGCTCGCTGGCGCTGTTTAACCCGTCAGACACCCCCCAAAGAGGCGCGGCGTCTGAATGAATGACA
>JAODAL010065609.1:0-18153 GCA_025379985.1 Phyllomedusa bahiana
GAAATCCTGGGAAATACAGATTCAAAGTTTAAACTCTTCTGATTGGTCACATAAACCACCAATCAAATGGGAGCGACAGTGGCCCATTATATCCTATGGAGGAGAATTGACCAATCAGAATAGGAGCGACAGGGACCCATTATAACCTATGGAGAAAAATTGACCAATCATATTCAAAGGCGGGACAGTTCAAAATACAGTAAAAATACAGAAATGAGCTGATTGGCTGAGCTAGCGGTGGCTTGGCTATCCCAGCCAATCAGAGTGCGAGCTACTTCTCCCATTGTAGTCTATGGAGAGATCGGCGCACTGAAGTCTCGGTGCTCAGCGCCGTGCAGCATGAAGTATTGATAAAAAAGTCATTTTTATTAAGTGTAAAACATTATCAGATAAAGAGCTAAAGCCTTCTGTAAAAATAAATCAGTTAAATCCCGAACAACGCGTTTGTCGCCGAGACCGGCTCTACATAGGGAATTGCAATTGAGAGAATCGCTGGGAAATACAGTAATTCAAATTGTTTAAGCTCTTCTGATTGGTCGGCATAAACCAGCCAATCAGAATAGGAGCGACAGTGGCCCAGTATATCCTATGGAGGAGAATTGACCAATCAGAATAGGAGCAACAGGGACCCATTATAACCTATGGAGAAAAATTGACCAATCATATTCAAAGGCAGGACAGTTCAAAATACAGTAAAAAGGCAGAAACAAGCTGATTGGTTGACCTAGCGGGGGCTCGTCCAGTTTAGCCAATCAGAGCGCGAGCTACTTTCTCATAGAGTTCTATGGGGAAAAGAAATTCCGAGCGAGCTCTGTGATTGGCTAAGTTAAAAGAGGCGCCGTTATTTGGACCAATGGGAGAGCGAGCGACGCTCCTATGGGTTTTATAATCCACACCGAAATAAAACTGTACACGGCCGAAATCAAATTATAAGACTACAGAAGTGGTCCTGATGTGTATATAAAATGAATAATAATATGGGGGTAACGAAAAAAAAAATGTAATCAATAAAATCATGTTTATGATCTTCTATCTGCTTCCCCGCATGTTCCGATCCTGCTTCACTTCGGCGCCACCGGAGCATTTAGACCAAAATAAACTAGGTCTGCCTGTCGGAGCTGCCGAGCGCTGCACTGCGCCACACTTTGCCGACTCGCGATCGTACATGCCTCGGAGTATACGAGTGCGCCGCGTCCCGCACCGGAACGCCCACACCGCGCCCACACCGCGCCCATTGCCCGCCCCTTCATGCGGGGCGCAGCTGCAAGTGGCGAACTCTGCACCTAACACCACATCCCTGCGTCCGACAGGGGGATTCGGGCCGGGAGGCGCTGTATACGCCAGAAAACAGGCGTAAAGCCCGTTCATACATGTCTCCCTTAGTGTGACATGTACGAACGGAGCTGTGCCAGTTTCCTGGCATCAAAAAGTTCTAGTAGACCTGTTCTATAGATGTATGAAAAGTCACACTCCATACTTTGGCGCAACAAGTGCAGAAATGACACTTTTTAATGCACCAAAGATTTGTGATGTTCTGCGAGCATCATAATTCCTAGTTTTCATATAAGTTTTTGATGAGGTTTTTGAGCCATGTTTTTTTTCATGGTTTGCAATGTGGTTTTTATTCTGACAATGTGATTTGTGCCAGGGCCGCAGATCTGTGTTCAATAACTCATCAAAAACACGGCACACTTTATATGAAGCATTTTCGATGCCGTTTTGAAGCTCTCCATTGTTTACTCGCCTAAAACACCAAGAATTGATGTCACTTATTTTTAAGTGCTGGAAACCATGCTGAAAAGAAACAAGCAAAAATGTTTTACATAGGAATAAATGGAAATGAACTGGAGGCATATTTTATAGTAGTTTTTGACACTGTTTTGGGGGTAGAAACCGTGCCAAACATCACCAAAAACAACGTCCAAATAAGCCATATGAAAATACCCTAAGTCTTTACAGGAAAGTCCAGTGGTATTTCACAGTATCGCCTGCTAGAAATGTAGTGAGGGGTTTGATTAAGTCGGACCCAACACCAGAACTGCAGTTTTTTGGGTTATTTTGCCTGTCAGAAAGGAATAAAAGTGATCAAAAAATTAAAATGGTACCAATAAAAACTACAGCTGAATTCATTAAAAAAAAAGCTCTTACACAACACAATGATGGGGAAAAAAAAGTGCTTTGGTCTCAGAAAATGGCAAAGCAAATAAAAAAGTGTATTTTTTTTAAAAAAAGGTTAAACATATTTTTATTGAGCCAAATAATAACGCTAACATGTAATTCATACCACATGTCAACTGTAATGAAAACTACCCCACTCCCAAACTCCACCCCAAGAAAAAAAATGTGCAATTGTGTTGTTTTCACACTCCACAATTTGTCTTACAAAAAACAATCCATCAAACAGTTATGTTAACGGAATAAAAAAGTTATGGTGGGGATAAAAAAGGGAAAATTCCAAAAATATTTTTTATTATTTTATATAATTCTCATATAACATGTATATCTAGAAGTAATCTCAACTGTGATCTTTCTGCAAAGGTTCTAACTGTGGATCCTTTTCTTACAGACTATCTTAGAAATGCTGAGAGCTAATTTCTGCTCACTGAGGAAAATTTACACCAACATTTCATATGCCAGTCTACTAACGTCCCCTGGTATAAGATACAATAAATTTACATCTACACCAGCAATAAGCAAGTGTAAATCATCACTATTATGTCTGCCCTTTTTTAATTTACAGTAAATGTGTTAGGTATTGGGAGACCTTGTCCCTTTTGATAAGCCCTAAACACTTTTAACCCCTTAACGACTGCTCACCGACTGTTGACATCGGCTGGTGCTGGTCGTTTCATCTACAGCGATTTCTTTTGCCGTCGTTGTAGACTACGGGGTTTGCGGCGCCCGGCGCCACAGCTGCGCTGGGATCAGGGCTGTACTACACAGCCCTGATACCAGAGTATCTCCTGCGAGCACCGGGAAGCAGGGGAAAACTCCGCAACCTGGTGCTTTAACCCTTTGATTGCGGCGGTGCACTACTGCAGTGCAATCAAAGGGTTGCCCTGCTCTGTCGGGTGATGGGAACACCCGGTGACCCAACAGAGCCCAGGGAATGGCTGCACAGTCAGCCCTGGGGACATAGAGTGGCCCCAGAGCTGTCTGTGTATGAAGCCAGTGACCAGGATACACTGTGTGCTGCCCTGATCACTGCCTGTGTCAGACTGACACAGATTATAATGTATTAGCATATATGAATATGCTAATACATTACTAAGTGTTTAAAAAAAATGTAACACAGTTCTCCCTTCATGGGATTAAAAAAAAAAAGTAAAAAACAGAAAGTATAAAAAAAAAAGAATAAAAAAAACAATAAAATAAAAATAAATATTTAATAAAAAATAATTGTGCATATATTACACACACACAAAAAAACCTACACATATTGGGTCTCCACACGACCGTAATAACCTGTAGAATTAATCTAACAAGTTATTGAGTGTGAAATGGGAATGGTGTAAAAAAAAGTAAAAGAAAACAAAAAATGTTCTTTTTTTTAAATTCTGCAATTATTTGTAAGTGAACTTAAACTATTCCCTTATAAAGTACAACTTGTGTCGAATAAAACGAGATCTCATACAACTGTTTCATTGAAAAAATAAAAAAGTTACAACTGTTGAAATGCAAGGAGGCAAAAACTAAAAAAATGTTCTGGTCATTAACTACTTTTCAAGCCTGGGGCTTAATTGGTTAAGAAAAGTGTAAAGAGCAGTGTAAAAATATTAAGAAGTCACACATTTTTTTCACAAGATAGGCTTGCACAAAAATGTGAGACTTATGCACAACAGGGAACTGCTATTCATGGGTTTATAATTTATATGCATGCATTTTTCTCTTGGTTCATTTCAACAGCAAATTATTTAATTGTCACCTGTAGCTTATTGCTTTTCCTATCCTACTTGATATGATTGTGGTCAGTTTACTGCACATGGCTCAGACTTAAACTGACCCATTGGAACCCTAGTAAATCTGCAAGGGCTCCCGATCCAGGAATGTGCCCACAATGTGAGCGGCACATGGTGCATTGTACTCTATCCACTACATAAAGATTGGCAACATACAGCATCTCAGCCAGTTGATGTGTCAATATAATTAACTGGGTAATATCTTTAACCCACTATCTGGCTTACAATTATATAGATGCATTGACTGTCTAAGTAGACGATTTGGTGCAGCAGCTGAGCCAGCACCCTCCTTCTCTGGGCTATGTCTTTTCAACAGTGGCCTCTCATCCAAAAGTCGCATGTAAAGGCTACCTGCCGATGCCTGCCACCACAGACCAGACAGAACATACTCGTCTACTCTTGACATTTTCTTCCCTCACTTTTTCTTTTCTTCACAGTACAACAATATACATCTGTATTTGTGTCCTCCTGAAACAGAGCCACTGTCTTCTACTGTATTCCATGTCATTGCTCTCCCCTAAAACGCTTTGCACCACTTTCTTCCTACTCTCCATAAAGCAACCCATGTCAACACAGTTTTTTGGTCACACCATGACCATTTGATCTTCACAGGATGTGCCATAAATACCACCTCTGCCTCCTCTGGGAGAATAGAGATTCATTGACTGCAGTTAAAGGAGTTTTATTATTTGAACCTTTAGTGCTGTTCAGCTAATTCTCTGAGACTGACTTTTAAAACCAGGGGCGAGTCTCTCCTGTCAGCAGGCGTTTCTCCCCTCACTGAAGACCTGTGACATAATCATTTTGTATGAAGCAGGGGATGCAGAAGGTTGTCTGGATATAACAGCTCTGTAGCCTCCTGTATGCTTCTTATGTCTGCAGCCTTCAGGCTCCACAAGCTCCTTGCTGTGCTATATGCAGTTATACACACAGATGTGAGGATCGTACACTGTCCCCTCCCTCCCTCCCTCCTCCCCTTCTGTTACCAGACAAAAGACTGTATGACTGTGGTATATGCAGTTATACACACAGCCTGAACTGATGAGACATGTGAGTAGTGTACGCTGCCCCATCCCTCCTCCCCTTCCGTTACCAGACAGGAGACTGTATGACTGTGGTATATGCAGTTATACACACAGCCTGAACTGATAAGACATGTGAGGAGTTTACACTACCCCCTCCCACTTCCCCTGCTCTTACCAGACAGAAGACTGTATGGCTGTGGTATATGCAGTTATACACACAGCCTGAACTGATGAGACATGCGAGGAGTGTACACTGCCCCCTCCCCTTCTCTCCCCCTGTTAACAGGCAGGAGACTCTATAAGACTCTGTTATATGAGGGGATCTGTGACTTAAACAGCCAGTAATTGCCCAGATCATTCACCCTTGAGCTGGGAGATGAGTTTACAGCCAGCAGACCTTGGTTTCACTATCGATTTTAACAGCTCAGAGGGGAGAAAACACAGAGTGTGCAGGCAGCCAATCACAGCGCAGGGGGCATGGCTGGGGCATTTCCTGTCTGAGGGCATATCCCAACAGGCTGAATGAAATGTCAGCCAGCCAATCACAGTGCAGGGGCATGTCTAGGGGGCGGGATCCAGACAGGGGGCGTGTCCCGACCAGCAGCAGCAGAAATAGAATACAGATTTACAGAAAAGCTCATATATGCTAAACCAAGTGACAGAGGTAATGCAAATCAATTACAAAAGTGCTTATTTTTACTGTCCCCATAATCTGAGACATGATCTTTGTAGCGATAAAACCCCTTTAAGCTACATGCAAACACAGCCACCTTACCATAAAAGAGCATAAAGAATATGTCAGATGGGAATTAGTGAATGTCAGTCAGATAAATATTTGCAAGTTGCTGTAGAGTTGGCAATCCTGTCTCATACTCCTTGGCCTATTGTTGGTGTACAACCCTGGTTTTTGTGATCCCACACACTGAAACCTAAGGTCCTACTCATAGGGCGACATGTACGAAGGAAAGCGCGACAAAGTGAATAGTCGAGTCTCATTTTCAGTGTATAATGCATCTGATGTATGAAAGTGGTGTTTGTGCGTTCAGAAATGGTGTGCAAAGTTCGACCCGCCTCGCCTATGTGTTTGACGCATTATGGAACTTAGGCACATAAGTAGTGCGCCTAACATGTATTAAGGTTATAGATAGGCTGGAAATAAGAGAAAAGTCATTAGAATGTCAGTGAATAAAAACTATGGTACTGATCCTGCTTGGAGGACCACAGCTCCCAGCAATACCTGTGAGTGCTGGCTCTTGCTGTATGTAGAATAAAGGGTGAGAGCAGCAACAATAAATGTCAAATTTAATGTAGTAAAAATCTAAAATATAAAAATCTGAACAACATAAACAGTGGGTTATTTAGTTTAAGATGATATGAATTTTGTATACATTTTATAGGAGATATTACAATTTTTTGGGGATATTATATATTTTTATATTAATTTTATATGAACACATTTTTCATCAAATTTAAATACAGGCAGTCCCCAGGTTACAAATGGGATAGGGACTGTAGGTTTGTTCTTAAGTTGAAATTGTATATAAGTCGGAATAGGTATAGTTATTAAATGTAATTCCAGCAAAAAAAATTTTTTTAGTTTTGGATAGTGCAGGGAAGGGTTTTTACTTTTGTTTTGCTGTCTGTACCCTTTTTTAGAAGATTTTACCTAACTTTCTGTATCTCATGTGCAACTGTGGCATGCTGGCACTTGGTTATCATGGGCCGTGACTCAGTGTTGAATGTCAGCCATGCCCCATAAGTCTCCGTTTGTAACTAGGGGACGTATGTAAGTCGGGGACTGCCTGTAATTTAAATTTATACAGTTTGATAATTATAATAAATTACTTTTTATTAATATACTGGTGTAAATTGAGAAATATTTGACATTTTTGCCTCTTAAAGCAAATCTAGATACACTTCGACTTCTCAGGCTCAGGAAGACCAAATTGAGATAGGACTTCCTGTCTCAGCAGTAATGCGCCTAGTTTTGCCGAAGCACATTCATATATGTGTCTAATGTGGTGCAACACGCCTCCATAACGTCCCCGAAATGCCCCCTCATGTTAGACGCATTAGAAAGTGTTGAGTCTTATGAACAATGCGCCTAATACATACATACGGCGCATTAGACATCGTAGCCGGATCAGTTAGGTTAATTGTACGCCAGAAAAATGGTGAAAAACCCTTTCATACATGTCGCCCATAGTATTTATAAACTGATCTAGTTGCCACCCTGGAGCATTACATTAAGCTTTTCTTTAAATTATTTTTACATATATTTATAAGGTGATTTTTTTTTAAACTATGGAGGATGTCTTCAGCTGTTGTAAAGTCCAGGATGTTTAATTTTCCAATTGTAATAGTTGTTGCAGATGCCAATATGATGTACTCCTTCCTGCACATCTTATAAATAGCATGGCTATTACTCTGGCTGTCTTCATCTCTATTAATAAACTTATAAGCAGAAAATTGACTGCTGTACATCCATAAACACAAAATATTCAGACAAGTCATTTGTAACCGGGAACAATTACATCTTACTAGACTTGGCATTTATTGGCATTTGATTACACTAGTCTACAAATGTGAACTTTTTTCCTGTATCTGGTTGGTGATTGGGTGCATTTAACTAATTTTGGGTTTCTGAATTCGGTGGTGAAATCAGATTCTTTGTATCACATCACTTTTAATAGATACACCACAATATTAATTATCAAAGACAATGTGCTGTGCTGAGGACCTGGCCACTCACTTCAAAGACAAAATTGACAGTATCCGGCATAACATCTCATCACAAACCCCAAGCAGAACCCATCCTGTCCCTCCCCGCACATCCTCTATGTGTTCCAGCCTTGACCCAACGACAGAAAGAAGAAGTAATCCAGGCTTCTCCTGTCTGTTCGCCCAACCACCTGCTCTAGCGACCCCATTCCCTCCCACCTTCTCCAGTCTATTTCTCCAGCTATCCTCTCTCACCTTACTGCAATCTGTAACCTCTCTCTCTCCACTGGGATCTTCCCATCCTCCTTTAAACAGGCTTCTATAACTCCCCTACTAAAAAAAAACCCTCCCTGGGACCCTCCTGTGCTGCCAACTACCGACCATCTCTAACCTTCCCTTTATCTCTAAGCTCCTGGAACGCCTGGTCTACTCTCGCCTAATCCGCTATCTCTCTGCTAACTCACTTCTGGATCCTCTACAATCAGGTTTCCGCTCTTTACACTCCACAGAAACTGCTCTAGTTAAAGTCTCTAACTATCTCCACACTGCTAAATCTCAGGGCAAATACTCGTTGTTGGTTCTTCTGGATCTCTCTGAAGCATTTGACACTGTTGATCACCATCTTCTCCTCAGCATGCTCAGCACCATTGGCATCCGGACACTGCTCTCGCTTGGTTCTCTTCCTACCTCTCTGACCGCTTCTTCAGTGTCTCATTTGCAGTTTCTACTTCCTCTCCTCTCCCTCTTGCTGTAGGGGTCCCTCAGGGGTCAGTTCTTGATCCACTCATCTTCTCAATCTATACAGCCCCCATTGGCCAAACCATCATAGATTTGCTTCCATACCACCTCTACGCTGATGACACTCAATTATACACCTCTTCCCGAGACCTCACTCCTGCCCTGCTACAAAACACCAGTGACTGTCTGTCCGCTGTCTCTGACATCATGTCCTCTCTCTATCTCCAACTAAACCTCACCAAAACCGAACTTCTGGTTTTTCCCCCATCTACTAACCAACCCCCATCTGCTATTTCTCTCTCAGTGTGTGGCATCACCATAACACCTAGGCAGCAGGCCCGATGTCTTGGGGTTATTCTAGACTCTGATCTGACCTTCACCCCATATATCCAATCCCTTGCCCGCTCCTGTCACTTGCACCTCAAGAACATCTCCAGAATCCGTCCTTTTCTCACTGTGGAAACAACTCAAACTCTCATTGTTGCTCTTATTCATTCTCGTCTTGACTACTGTAACTCCTTGCTTATCGGTCTCCCTCTCCAATCTATCCTGAATGCAGCAGCCAGGCTTGTCTTTCTCTCCAGCCGCTATACTGATGCCTCTACCCTGTGTCAGTCACTGCACAGAATACAGCATAAACTAATCACTCTCACTCATAAAGCTCTCCACAGTGCTGCACCCCCATACATCTCCTCCCTCATCTCTGTCTACCACCCTGCCCGCTCTCTCCGCTCAGCTACGGACATCAAACTACAGACTACAATCATCCGAACCTCCCATGCCTGTCTTCAAGATTTTGCACGTGCTGCACCCATTCTCTGGAACATCCTACCACGTACCATCAGGCACAATCCCAGCCTTCGCAGTTTTAAGAGTGTCCTGAAAACATATCTTCTCAGGCAGGCCTACCAAAACCACTAATTGTTAACCCCCACCTTCTATCACACACATTTATCACTCCCTACACTAGGCACTCACAGGCACTTATCTGTATATAATGTACAGCTCATGGTGGCAGGTATCACCAAATTTTTATGTAAACCTCCCCATATTTATAAAGCATGGCTGGGCCATTGTAAATTTAGCACTTCTTCCCCTTTGCTTCCCCCAGGCACCCTCGTAGATTGTAAGTTCTTGCAAGCAGGGCCCTCACACCTTGCGTCTCACCTGTAAGTAGCTCTCACTGTGTAACGTCTGTCTTTTGTCTGTAATTATACCCTCTACATTATAGAGTGCTGTGGAATTTGTTGGCACTATATAAATAAAGATTATTATTATTATTATATTATTATTGACACTGACGAAATTAACCATTTCTTTCAGCTATTAGAAGATAAAATAGCGGTCATACATGAAATTATATGATACATATTGACTAAACTATAAACTCTGAGGGTATGTTCACACAACCTTTGTTAAATACGTTTTTGGATACGTTTTACATACTGTAAAGCGGACCCCAATACGTATTTAACAATGTTCAAGTGTGATTACATTAATTTCAATGTAAAATAAGTATCGTCGTTCAGATTATACGTATTTTACATATATTTTTGCATTGCATAAAACAGAGGTGTTCAAATAATTGACATGTCAATTCTTGATCCGTTGTATGTATTCTAAAGCTCATAGAAACAATAGGGATACATTTTTGCAATCCAGAAAATGCATCCAAAAACCTACAAAATTTTGTGGTAGGTTTTTGGATGCATTTGATGCCATACGTTTTACGTGTTGCAAAAATGTATCCAAGACATCGTGTGAACATACCCTAACAAACCAGAGTACCTTAAACACACTAATACAAGTATTTACAAAGTTTACAGTCAGTTTCCTTAGGCAAAATATGATGAGGATGCTTTTCTTTTGTAAAGTGTCTCATCAGTCTCTTTCTATGAATTTGCATGCGCCATTTTTGTAACTTGGCATCTACATACCAGTCATAAGTAGATATAGAGGAGTGTATAATAGAACAGTATGAATGAAAGTGTTATGCGGCAAACATTTTTGCCGCATAACACTCAAAGTTGGTGCATAGAGTGTTATGCGCCAAACTTTAAATGGCAGTTTCGCACCAAAACTGCGGCACATTAAAAGTGTTGAATCAGGCGTACTTTGCGCCGTTTGGCCATACGCCTGTTCAAACATCTATAGAACCGGAAAAATACGGCAAAAAATGGCGCATGCGAATTCATACATTTTGCCCTATATTTCCATAGTCATCATCTCTTCTATTACCCATAAAGCCATGAACAATTGCTTTGAAAGAGGGCAAGGCTGCTAACTCAAGATTTTTTAACTTAACATGAAATTCAGATCTTTCAACAATTTCCTTACTTGAGGTCCAACAAATATGGTCTCTTGCAGCAGCAGCATTGACTGCTTGCACTCCGCTGTATTATACAGCCTCAGAGGATTCGATGAGACATTTCATCCACTGAAGAGGGATACCCCCTCTATCTGAATTGACAGCGTTTAACCCCTTACCGACTTAAGATGTATGAGTACGTCATAGCGCCGGTAAGCGGCTTTGAAATGGGATCGGCCGCCTGCGCTGTTTAACCCCGTAAATGCTGCGGCAAAGATGGCCACGGCATCTAAATGACCGTTCTTCAGCCCGATCGGGACATCAGCGTTAAGATCGCTGAGTCCCGACGGGCTAACATGGCAGCAGGGAGCCTTGTGAAGGCTCTGATCGCTGTCATGTTCCCGTTTGCCCCACTTCCGGCCGCAGGACACGCTGAACACCATAGAAGAAAAACACCAAAATTGCATTTTTTGGGTAATTTCACGTCCCATAAAAATTAGAATAAAAGTGATCAAAAAAGTTGCATCCATTCCAAGCTGCTAGCAATGAAAGGACAGTTAAGCCCGCAAAAAATGGCGCCTCACTGACATCCATAGGTGTCAGCACAAAAAAGTTATTGGTCGCACAAAACGGCACCGCGCAAATTTCAAAAGTAGAAAATGTTTGGAATTTTTTAACGGTACCAATACATAACGGAAACATTACATGTTTGGTATTGCCGGATGCATATCAACCTGTAGAATACAGAGAACACATCATTTTTACCAAAGATTCAACATCGTAAAAACAAATCTCCCGCAAACATGGCGCAAGTACGGATTTCAGCCGTATTGGAGCGCAGTACGGCGCGCAATACGGCTGAAATCCGTCCCAGAATAAGCAGTGTGAACGAGCCCTAAAAGGAGATTATATTAAACATTCCTCCCTATGTTAGTAAATACTGGCTACTGGTTCAAATATTTGTGTATTACTGTAAATACCATCTTTTCTCTCCCTAAAACAGTAGCCTGAGGAGATCTTTAAGGTATCTGGGGAAGATTGAAACATGTTGGGACAGGGAATGTTAGGGTTGTTGTAGTTGGAGGGGGAGGTTCCGGATGGGAACGCCCTTATTGGGGCGAATATCCTGCTTTTCAGTAGGCTAGGGTAGTTTTCGTGTCTTAGGGTGCACTAGGGTTAGTTATTTTGGTTGTTTTGTGGTGTTGGGGGCTTGTACTGTAGGTATTTGGCTAGGATTTTAAATATTTAAAGTTATCTTTTATATATCTATTCCCTATCTGTTTGGTCCAACAAATATGCACTCCTTCAGCTGGACTATCCAAGATATGACAGAAATATGCAAACAGCTGACTGAACCATCATAGCATGACCAACTTGGCAAATGAGTCTTTGTCTCTTTTAGTCAACAACCTTAAATTACCAATACCTTTCCACCTGTTGACTGTTTGTATGATGTCTTACACTGCATTTTACATCCAAATAATTATATCAGAATTAATAAAATAAAATTAATATAGATATTGATATTATTATTGTAAAAAGAAGACCTCATAGAGATGGAAAACATGTTATACTTAGAAAAAAATTGAAAATTCAAACACCTTACATGACACAACAATTCTAAATGCAAAAATACATAGAAATTGATGTATTACAATCCAGATGATTAATGACTGTTGACTAGCATGATCAAACACACTGCTTTTTTGTATTTGTAATCTGTTTTACAAGCTTTAGAAATATTTGGCATTATTCTTTCATATAGATGGAGGATAATGTAGCATTGTGCAGGGGCGTTGCTAGGGTCCCAAAACATCCGGGGCCCGGGCCCTGTGTTAAGTTTTGCTCAGAAGGGCGGGGTTCACACGGCATTTTTTACGCCCCATGAACCGTGGCATGTGTTTTTACAGAGAAAAAACTGTGGCCAGCGCGTCCCTCTGAAGCTCCCACTAATATTTATTCTCCCAAGAACAGGTAATCGTTGCTCTCAGTGACAGCTATGAGTTACCATAATGTTGGCCCGTACTTCGGGTGTATTGAAGTGCAATTACCCGCCAAAGTACTTACCAACATTATGTCGTGTGAACATACACAGCGTATTTGTGGGGCATAACTGTGCTGTAATGCGGCCAAAGTGCCCCACAAATACGGTAAAATCATAGCGGTGAGGGCTAGGATTAGCTGCTGTTTTCCCTGCACATAGAACCCGCCCGTAAAAATAAGTGACCTGCCGCTTCTTTCAGGGGGAAAGTGAAAATGGATGGGAGGTGGCCGGAGCGCTGCTGAAATTACGCACTAGAGAGCACGTACTTTCAACAGCAGGCGTATAGCGGTGCACACAGGTACGTGCCACTATACGCTGTGTGAACATACCCTTAGGGCAGTACACCGTGTGTTTTGGAAGTACATGCTGTTCAGCGAGTACTTTCAAGCACACGGGGGCCGGTCCATTCACCTCCACTATCAGAGCCGCGAAGAAGTGACGTCACTTCTCTCCCCCGGTGTACAATATGTGTGTATTGTACGCACGGGAGAGACGAGATGTAATTCATAGCTCTCTGTAAGAACTATGAATTACAGTAATTGCGGCGCGCATGTCGGGCGTATTGCAGCGCAATTACGCCACGAAAAGCGCCCCATGGTTTACGCAGTGTGAACATAGCCTTAGTCTGGCTGCAGCAGCCAAACTCATACGCAACCCTGACAAATGACAAGTATAAAAAATTATATTCAAATATGATTTGTCATCAGGTTGTAGTTTACATGTCTAAGGGTATTTTCACATGGCGTAATTGCGGTCATCCACAGTTCTCATCGAGAACTATGGATTACAAGTCCTCCCCCCATGCGTACAATACGATCGTATTGTATGCATAGGGAGATAAGTGACATGTCAATGCATGTCTATGGGCCGGGGCGGTTTGCCCCCCCCCCCTCCTGTGCTTCGAGAAGACGTGCTGATCAGCGCGAGCTCCTGAAGCACACAGTGTATTGCGGCACGTACCGTACACGTCACAATACACCGTGTGAACATAGCCTAAGGGACACACAGGCAGGATTAGGTTTTACTGATGTGAATGAGGGGATATTGTGGATATGTGTGTGTATACACCAATATACATACACACACATACAATGCATACATACACACACACACGCGCGCGCCGCCCACTACGATCTCCTGCTTTTTCAATTTCAAAAGTTGGCAACTATGACATACACACAGACATCTATACAAGCACATACACACATGTATACACATAAATACAATACATACACATTTGCATACACACATGCATACACATACATTCAGTACAGTTCACATTCAGGAACATTATTTTGTCTCCCCCTTATTACACTACTTAGAATTATTGTTCAGCACTGAGGCTCCTCACTCACTTGTGTCCTTCTTGCTGGTCTGGTCCTGGGCGAGATTAGAGGACAGCAGGGGGCGGAGCCTCTCACGGCCGGACAGCGCGCTGCTTCCAGACTCCCTTCACAGTGTGAGCAGCCGATGCCCCCTCCTCCCTCCTGAGCTCCTGTCATCCCGGGCAGTCGCCCTCCCCCTCCCTGCCTGCTCATAACTACTGCTGCTCTGACTGTAATGTGAGTCCAGGGACGCACACACAGTGGAACAGCTTGTCGGCTCTACAGGTCATAGTAATGACCTGGAACCAGACGTTCTGAGACTCGGGGCACAGGGAGTCTGGTCCGGGGCTCGTGCCCCGAACAAACCTACCTAGCGACGCCCCTGGTTGTGGTGAATAGCAGAAACCATTGGTATAAAGTGATCTTAGTTTTGTCAATTGAGTTGTAGTGTTTGTTCACATTTAAAGGGATTTTCTCACTACAATGATTAGGTTTTAACATGTACGGAAAGGTAAATTAAGACTATTACCAAATACATTGCTGTTTTGATTTTGTTTTAGTCAGGAGATAAAGAAGATTTTATCTCCTCTTAAAGCACACAAGTTTCTCGTGGTTTCCGACCACCTCTCCCCACCTTTCTCTCCTCTGTCTCTTATCTGATTGCTCCACAAGCTGCTGTTGGACCATGGTGAGAAACTTCCTGCAGAGTTTTATCTCTAGCCATGGAGTTTGTTTACCTAAGTAACTGACAAGCTTTCACCCTATAGAGTTCTGTAGCCTTACTACTTTTTATAAATCTCCTGCGGTCTTTTCACTGTAACGGGAATAGCAAGGAACAGCAGAGCTTGTATGTCAATCACTGCTATAGAACCACCCCCCGCCTAATCAGGAATTGTGAGTCTAAAGTTGGCTGTGGCTCTGTGAAACGGCATGGTGAGAAAACCCTTTAAGGCTGCGTCCACAAGGCAAATGACAAAATACTCAATGGATTCTGAATCCGCACCTGACAAGTATTTGAAAAGTATTTTACACTCGGTTGTTGTTTTTTGCCACAGTTTTCAGTTTCACTTTTCCATTCATTATCAGACGCAGATCCGTGCCAAAAAATGACAACAAAGCTTTCTAGTTGCTTTTCATGCCATCATATTGACTTACTAGTACATTGTCTGCTGTTTTTTGAGTGAAATATGGGAGAATAAACATGTTCCAAGTTTTTTTTTTTTTTAAACTACAGTTTTAAAATCCAACCTCAGAAAATCTCAGCTGTGTAGATTACAACTCAAATTTTCTATTGAGTTCTACGGGATGGTTTTACAGTTGGCTTTTGACAGATCAAAAACTGACTGTAATTCCTTACCGTATAAACGTACCCTATGACAAACATATTTAGCCAACAGATATCTCTCCATACTGTCCAAAATGTATATTTTTATGTCATGCCTGCTCTTTCTTTGCTGTGCTATTTGAGAGTGTTATGGGCTTTTCCCATGCACATTAAATGGATTGTTCACTTTATAAAGTTATGCTCCTGTACCTATTTTATACCAGTGCAGTAGGCTCCTATCTAGAAAAAAAGAGTCCAAATTCCAGTCCATTTTAATGGCTCCCATGAAGAACCTTTATGGACAAGCACCACTAATTATTTCTTACAGTTAACTTTATTAACAACATAACATCCCCCTATAGAGACAGCAGTAATACAAGTAGATCTACACAGTGAAGAAATTCTGGAAAAAACCCTATCATCAATTATTCTACCATTATTCCTATTCAATAACCCCATAGATGTCATGTAATCCTGTTGCTAACTAAAAGTGCTATCCGATGGTGCAAAGGACTGGAATATATCGCAAAATGTTGGCCTCAGATGTATTATTACAGAGCTTTTTTGTGTAAATTGCCAGACTAATTAAAAGAAGCACCTTTGAGAACTACTATTTACGCTATTTTTTGCCAAAATATTAGGCGCAATTTATAAAAAAGCTCCTGGCACAACACAACATACAAAACATTAAAAAACAATGGACTAAAACATGGACTATGCATTTTGAATGGATCCCTACCATGCTTCTTCAGGTCTACCAGATGTTATAGCGATCCTCTGCTATAGCGCTAGGACCCAAAATAGACACTATTATTTCCCCCACCACCACTGACGGCACTAGGACCCAGTAAAATAACCCCAAACATTAATAATATTAATAACATGATTTTACAATGAATATTTTTCATTTATGTGATTACATTTTAATAATTTTAAGGGTATGTATGTTCTTTTAATAAAGTTTATGATATAGTATGAATTATATATTGCGAAAATCATTTTGGAATGAATAAACTGCCAAGTGACAGCATAAATAGCGGGATCGCTATAACGCCCGCCAGACCTGTAGAAGCACGGTAGGGATCCATTCAAAATGCATAGTCCATGTTTGAGCCCATTGATTTTTAATATTTTGTATGTTGTGTAGTGCCAGGAGCTTTTTATAAATTGTGCATAATATATTGGCAATAAAATAGCATAAATAGTAGATGTTCCAAAAGTTGCTTCTTTGAATATGTCCACTATTTGCACAAAAAAAGCTCTGTAGCAATACATCTGTTCATGATATATAATACATAGCACTTCTATCTTGGAAGCAGCTATATGCTCCTAAGTGTACACCTATCTCTACCATTCGATTGAAACCTAACATGGAGGAATCATACCTAAGGAGATAGGCTGCACCTGGTTATCTGTGTTGTACCAGTGACTGTGCAACACATGAAGGTAGGAAGCCTAGCCTCTTTTAGACACATTGGGCGACATGTATGAGGCTTGAAATATATGAAAGTGGTGACTGTGCATCCATAAATGGTGCCTAAGGTTTGAGGTGCCTAGCGTATCTGCCTGGCACACCGCGGTACTTTGGCGCATTACTAATGCATCAAATGTGTGTATAAATTAATGTCAAAACTCAATAATGGCCGCTAAAAAGTTTATTGAGTTGCTTTTCTCATTTAAAATGTAGTACATTAATACAAACATTTTAAATACTTTTGTTATACTTTTATATAGTATGTTAATTAGTGTTCAGAAAAATGTAGGTGAATGGGTCAGCTTTTATTTGACATACGGCAATAGCCGACACACCACGGGTCTTGCTGAGACTTGTGGTGCACCAAGCAAGATCACTAACATAGTTGCTATTTACTGACATGCTATTCTATCGCTAGCCTGCTATGATGTGTTTGTAATCACCGATAACACTACACTAACTCTGTAAATACACAATTGAGAATGGGATTTATGTTCGCTGCTGTATTGGTTTCATTAATTTATATTATTTAATTTAAAAATACTTTTAGATTATATTAAATTATATATTTTATAGGAGATAATTTTATATTTTTGGAAAATTACCGTATATACTCGAATATAAACTGAGTTTTTCAGCCCAAAAATGAGCTGAAAAACTCATCCTCGGCTTACACTCGAGTTACTGTCGGCGCTCGAGTCACTGTCGGCACTGCGATGGCCCGGGCGCCAGCAGAGTTACACTTCAGCTGTACGCGACTGCTTTGGGAGTCGCATACAGCTGAATCCCGAGTTAGCCGACAGTGTCCGGGTACTGCCATGGCCCGGGCTCTGTCGGCGATCTTTTCAGCTGTATGCAACTCCTGGGAGCTCATACAGCTGAAGACTCTATTGCGGAGCAGAGAGCGAGCGCTCCCTGCTCCACAATAGAACTCCAGAAGGCCGCAAGCTGACTTGCGGCCTTCCGGAGTTATCCGGCACAGGCAGTGCACGACATCATTACGCTGCCTGCGTGTCCTGATGACATCACGCCCTCTGTGCCAGAAGAAGGAGTTTGGGGAGAGTATCAGAGTGGCAGGGAAAGGTAAGTACTTGTATTTTGTTTTTCTAACAAGCAATGCTTCTACCTCCTTAACTCCTAGGGGGACTACAGTTACCCGGGGTTTCCTTACTTTTGGGGGCATTCACCTGCTTACTGCTTGGGGTACATATACTGGCTATACCTGATTTGGAGAA
>JAODAL010065610.1:0-18153 GCA_025379985.1 Phyllomedusa bahiana
ACCCCTTAACCACAGAAACAGAGGCAGGTATATTTAGAGTACTGGCAGTGTAGCTGTGACCTGGGAAACGGTTTTCCTCCCTCTATGTGTTTTTGCCTCTGCTTCGTGCTGCCTTGAAGGTTTGGGTCTATTGTTTATATACAGTGGGTGAGAGCGCCACCACATCCAGCTGCAGGAGGTTGGCACTTTCACCCTCATGCCCCTTGACCCTCTAGTTCAGATTTAACATCTCCCGATTTCCTCAGCCTCAGGAATGAGGAGGCGTCCTTTCTGCCAGGAGCTGAAGCAGCGCTCTTCTTGGCAGACGTCTCTGGTCAGATAGCGAGCATTGTTGCTGGTCAGTGAAATCATGACTCCATTCCCTGACCCGTTTCTTTAACCGCACTGGTGCAGGAGGCTCGAGCAGGGGCAGGAAGCCATTTTATACAGTAAAGCTCCCAGACTCTGCTGATGAAGCGGCTCCCTCCACCGCGCGGTCCTGATCCCTACATTTCCGGGGTCAGAGCAGGCAGTGAGCACAGTACCGAGTAAGGACCTCACATAACATGATGGGGCGGCAGCCGTACGGGCACTTACTGTAGGAAGGGATGCTGTAGGCCTGTCCCGGCGGAGGGTACGTGGAGTAGGCCGCCGCTTGCTGGATGCCTGTGCTGTACTGGGTCTGTCCATAGGCAGCCATGGCCGGGATGGTGGGGGGGAGACGATATGGGGGTAATGCCTGCAATGTAAACAACAACAGTGACATATCTCACATGTGAACATCTCTACATATAGAACGTGTGTATGCGGTATACCCTCCGCTCCAGTCCCTACACAATCAGCACCAAATAGTCCCCTCCCCCTGTGCTACGTATACGCGGTTGCTTACCTTGGATAACTCAGTTCAGACGCAAATTGCTGAGAGTCTTTGCCGGTGCCTTAAAGAAAGAAATAAGTATCAGAAAAGATGGCGTCAACCTAGCGGCAGGATCACCGGCGGTCATCACACCGGATCCAAGAGCGAAGACTCTGCCCCGCTCCTCACCTATAAGTAACAGGATCGAAGGGCGAAGACTCTGCCCCGCTCCTCACCTATAAGTAACAGGATCGAAGGGCGAAGACTCTGCCCCGCTCCTCACCTATAAGTAGCAGGATCCAGGACTCTCCCCGCTCCTCACCTATAAGTAACAGGATCGAAGGAGAACCTGCCCCGCTCCTCACCTATAGTAACAGGATCGAAGGGGAAGACTCCCCCGCTCCTCACCATAAGTAACAGGATGAGGCGAAGACTCTGCCCCCGACCTCCTCACCTATAAGTAACAGATCGAAGGGCGACACGGCTCTGCCCGCTCCTCACCTATAAGTAACAGGATCGAAGGGCGAAGACTCTGCCCCGCTCCTCACCTATAAGTAGCAGGATCCAGGACACCACTCCCCGCCCTCACCTATAAGTAACAGGATCCAGGACTCTCCCCGCTCCTCACCTATAAGTAACACGATCCAGGACACGGCTCCCCGCTCCCCACCTATAAGTAACAGGATCCAGTATAGATCACCCCTCCCCCGCTCCTCACCTATAACAGGATCCAGTATAGATCACCCCCCGCTCCTCACCTATAACAGGATCCAATATTGATCACCCCTCCCCGCTCCTCACCTATAACAGGATCCAGTATAGATCACCCCGCTCCTCACCTATAACAGGATCCAGTATAGATCACCCCTCCCCACTCCTCACCTATAACAGGATCCAGTATAGATCATCCCTCCCCCGCTCCTCACCGATAACAGGATCCAGTATAGATCACCCCTCCCCGCTCCTCACCTATAACAGGATCCAGGATAGATCACCCCTCCCCGCTCCTCACCTATAACAGGATCCAGGATATATCACCCCTCCCCGCTCCTCACCTATAACAGGATCCAGGATATATCACCCCTCCCCGCTCCTCACCTATAACAGGATCCAGGATAGATCACCCCTCCCCACTCCTCACCTATAACAGGATCCATGATTTTTCTCCCCTCCCCGCTCCTCACCTATAACAGGATACAGGATTGATCTCCCCTCCACCGGCTTCTCAACTATAACAGGATCCAATATAGATCACCCCTCCCCTGCTCCTCACCTATACCAGGATCCAATATGGATCACCCCTCCCCGCTCCTCACCTATACCAGGATATATCACCCCTCCCCGCTCCTCACCTATAACAGGATCCAGTATAGATCACCCCGCTCCTCACCTATAACAGGATCCAGTATAGATCACCCCTCCCCGCTCCTCACCTATAACAGGATCCAGGATATATCACCCCTCCCCGCTCCTCACCTATAACAGAATCCAGGATATATCACCCCTCCCCGCTCCTCACCTATAACAGGATCCAGGATAGATCACCCCTCCCCGCTCCTCACCTATAACAGGATCCAGTATAGATCACCCCTCCCCGCTCCTCACCTATAACAGGATCCAGATATGATCACCCCTCCCCGCTCCTCACCTATAACAGATCCAGGTTTATCCCCCTCCCCTCCTCACCTATAACAGGATCCAGGATATAGACCCCTCCACCGCTCCCTCACTATAACAGGATCCAGTTATATACCCTCCTCGCTCTCACCTATAACAGGATCCAGGATAGATCACCCCCCCTGCTCCTCACCTATAACAGGATCCATATGATACCCCTCCCCGCTCCTCACCTATAACAGGATCCAGTATATATCACCCTCCCCCGCTCTCACCTATAACAGATCCAGATAGATCCCCCTCCCCGTCCTCAACCTATAAACAGGATCCAGTTATGATCACCCTCCCCGCTCCTCACCTATAACAGGATCCAGTATAGATCACCCCTCCCCGCTCCTCACCTTAAACAGGATCCAGATAAAAAACCCCTCCGCTCCTCACCTATAACAGGATCCAGATATATCACCCTCCCCGCTCCTCACCTATAACAGGATCCAGTATAGATCCCCCCGCTCCTCACCTATAACAGGATCCAGGATAGATCACCCCGCTCCTCACCTATAACAGGATCCAGTATAGATCCCCGCGCTCCTCACCTATAACAGGATCCAGTATAGATCCCCCCGCTCCTCACCTATAACAGGATCCAGTATAGATCCCCCCGCTCCTCACCTATAACAGGATCCAGTATGGATCACCCCGCTCCTCACCTATAACAGGATCCAGTATAGATCCCCCCGCTCCTCACCTGTAACAGGATCCAGTATGGATCACCCATCCCCTTACGGTTCCCATTAGAAGCTTTATGAAGGTGACATAAGAAATTTCCCATCGTCATCATCACCTGTATCACAAGCTCACACCCAGCTTTCCCGGAGTCCTGACTTCCACCATCATCCACAATGGCAATGAGCCAGTGAATATGGCCCTGAGTCTTGCCAAGCCGGTGACAACCCCTGTGTGAGCTGTGATAGCGGCCATATTGGCGGTCACCCAGCTTTCCTAGGAACAGATCTGAGCCGAGTATTGTAGGAGAGGGTGGGTGGTAACTCTACCTGAATGTGGAAAACTCTCTCTGGACGAAGCTTTCTTTTCTTTATCTGGAAAAACAAAAAAGGGAACATTAAACTGGAGAACGAGAAAAAGCAGCGTCACGAGAAGGACAAGATCCCAACTAATTGCTGGAAGCTCCGCAGGTACAACGGCGCCACCAATCTGCTTCAGGAGAACAATATGGCTGCAATTACCCCCCACAGGGATTGTTCCCTCGTGTTCCTGAAGGCAGAGGCGTCAATAGGGCAGTACGGGCAGTGGGGGCCCACTGATATGTTAAAAATAGGAGCTAGTAATGGGTGGGGGCCCCATGTGATTTGGCTGTAGGGGCCCTGGTTAATAGATGACTGACGGCCGCCCTGCCTGAAGGTGATGCTGTGATCCACAGGCTCCCATATTTGGGGGCGCTGACATGCAGGACTCTGGGGACGCTGGGTGACAGCCTGCAGGGGCCGGAGGGGCAGTCAATGACCATTCTCCATGGATTTTCTAGCAGCCTAAATCAGGAATGCACCATTGTACAGCGAAGGAAGCAGCGATCCCAGCGCCGGCAGAACACCCAGCGTGGCCCCCCAAGGGCCAAACCGATCCCAGGAGCTCGCCGTGACCCGGGCCCCCCCCGCTGGGTGCACCGGGTTTACAAAAATCTGCAGATGTGGGGTCACGGCTTCAGGAGACCTCAGGGCCCAACGTGGTGAGCCCCACCCAAACCCTTTGAGAAACCCCCCGCCAACGTGAGTGAGGCGCACCAAACCATAGAGTCCTTTAGCCTAAACGGGGAGTGAGCGCAAACCCAAAACCCAAAAAGGGCCCCCCAGCCTAACGTGATTTAGGCACCAAAAAACCCTAGAGGCCTCCAGGGCCCAAAAGTGAGTGAGCGCACCAAACCAGAGAGTCCCCCCAGGCCCCAACCCTGAGTGAGCGCAAACCCAAAACCCTAGAGCCTCCAGGCCCAAAGTGGGTTTAGCGCACCAAACCCCTAGAGTCCCCAGCCTATCGTGAAATGAGCGCACCAAACCAAGAACCTCCAGCCCCAAGGAGTGAGCGCAGTCCCCCAGCCTAACGTGAAGGGGAGCGCCCAAACCCCCGAGACCCCCCCCGCCCCAACGTGAGTGAGCCACCAACCATAGAGACCTCAGCTAACGTGAGTGAGCGACAACCAAAGACCTCAGCAAGTAGTGGCGCACAAACTAGAGACTCGCCTAACGTGAGTGAGCGCACCAACCAAAGCCTCACCTAGTGGTGAGGCACAACATAGACCTCAGCTAACGTGAGTGAGCGCCCAAACCAAGAGACCTCGCCAGGAGTGAGCGCCCAACCAAACAAGATCCTCCACTAAGGAGTGAGCGCACCAAACAAGAGCCTCAGCCGACGGAGTGAACGACCAACCCATAGGCCCAGCCTAACGTAGGGCGCACCAAACCTAAGTCCTCCAGCTAGGAGTGGCGCACCAAACCAAGGTCCCCCCCACGTAGTGACGCACCAACCAGAGCCAGCTACGGATGAGCGCACCAAACCATAGATCCTCCAGCCTCGTGAGTGTCGCACAAACCAAGAGCCTCCACCAACGTATGACGCCCAAACATAGACCCCCCTAACTAGTGAGCGCCCAACCATAGAGCCTCCGCAACGAGTGACGCACAACCATAGACCTCAGCCTACGTGAGTGAGCGCACCAAACATAGAGACCCCACCTAACGGAGTGAGCGCCCAAACAAGGCCTCCACCTAACGTAGGAGCGCACCACCAAATTTAAAGGGGAAAACCTCCAGCCTACGTGAGTGAGCCACCAAACCAAGAGCCTCCAGCCTACGTGAGTGAGCGCCCAAACAAGACCTCCGCCTAAGGGTGAGGCACCAAAAAGAGCCTCCAGTAACTGAGTGAGCGCACCAACCATAGAGACCTCCCTAAGTGAGACGCACCAACCTAGAACCTCCAGCCTAACTAGTGAGCGCACCAAACCAAACCTCGCCTAACTGAGTGAGCGCACCAACCAAGGTCCCCCACCAACGTAGGAGGCACCAAACATAGAGACCTCGCCTAAGGAGGAGCGCACCAAACCCTAGGCCTCAGCCTAACGTGAGGACGCACCAAAAATAGACTCCAACCTAACGGAGTGACGCACCAAACCATAGAGTCCCGCCGAACGTGAGTGGGCCCAACCATAGAACCTCGCCTAACGTATGAGCGCACCAAACCTAAGCCTCCAGCTAACGGAGTTTTGGGACCAACCATAGTCCCCACTAACTAGTGACGCACCAAACCAAGAGCCTCACCTAACGTGAGGAGCACCAAACCTAAGCCTCGCCAAGTAGTGACGCACCAAACCATGAGCTCCCTAACGTGAGTGAGCCACCAAACCTAGAGACCTCACTAACGTATGAGCGACAAACGAACCCGCAACTGATGAGCGCACCAAACCTAGAGACCTCCAGTGAACATGAGTGGCCACCAAACCATAAAAATTCCACTAACTGATGAGCGCACCAAACCATAGGCCCCCCCAACGGGTGAGCGCACAACCTAGAGACCTCAGCCTAACGGAGTGACGCACCAACCTAGGCCCCAGCGAACGTGAGAGCGCCCCAGGCCTCAGCCTAACGGTGAGCGCACCAAACATAGAGACCTCAGCCAACGTGAGGGCGCCCCTTCCACCTAACGGATGAGCGCACCAACAAGGTCCTCCAGCCAAGTGAGTAAAGGGACCAACAAGAGCCTCCGCCACGTGATGAGCGCACCAAACAAGACCTCAGCCACTGAGTGAGGACCAAACCATAGACCTCAGCAACTGAGTGACGCACCAAACCCAAAATCCCCCCTAACGGATGAGCGCACCAAATAAGATCCTCCAGCAACGTGTGAGCCACCCAACATAGAAACCCCACCAACTGAGTGAGCGCACCAAACATAGACCTCCACAACTGATGAGACAAACCTAGAGACCCAGCCAACGTGAGGAGCGACCAACCATAGGACCCAGCCTAACGATGGCGCACCAAACCATAGACTCCTACAGCCTAACGTGAGTGAGCGCACCAAACCATAGAGACCTCCAGCCTAACGTGAGTGAGCGCACCAAACCATAGAGACCTCCAGCCTAACGTGAGTGAGCGCACCAATCAATAGAGACCTCCAGACTAACGTGAGTGATCGCAACAAACCATAGAGCCTCACCTAACTGAGTGAGCGCACCAAACCATAGAGACCTCCAGCCGAACGTGAGCGAGCGCAGTCCTCCAGCCTAACATGAGTGAGCGCACCAAACCATAGAGTCCTCCAGCCTAACGTGAGTGAGCGCACCAAACCATAGAGTCCTCCAGCCTAACGTGAGTGAGCGCACCAAACCATAGAGTCCTCCAGCCTAACGTGAGTGAGCGCACCAAACCATAGAGTCCTCCAGCCTAACGTGAGTGAGCGCACCAAACCATAGAGTCCTCCAGCCTAACGTGAGTGAGCGCACCAAACCATAGAGTCCTCCAGCCTAACGTGAGTGAGCGCACCAAACCATAGAGACCTCAGCCTAACGTGAGTGAGCGCAGTCCTCCAGCCTAACGTGAGTGAGCGCACCAAACCATAGAGACCTCAGCCTAACGTGAGTGAGCGCAGTCCTCCAGCCTAACGTGAGTGAGCGCACCAAACAATAGAGACCTCACCTAACGTGAGTGAGCGCAACCTTCAGCCCAACGTGAGGGGAGCGCACCAAACCATAGAGCCTCCAGCCAACGTGAGTGAGCGCACCAAAACCATAGAGCCTCCAGCCTAACGTGAGTGAGCGCACCAAACCCTAGAGCCTCCAGCCTAACGTGAGTGAGCTCACCAAACCATAGACCTCATCCTAACGTGAGTGAGCGCACCAAACCATAGTCCTCCAGCCTAACGTGAGTGAGCGCACCAAACCAACCATAGAGACCTCCAGCCTAACGTGAGTGAGCGCACCAAACCATAGAGACCTCAGCCTAACGTGAGTGAGCGCACCAAACAATAGACTCCTCCAGCCTAACGTGAGTGAGCGCACCAAACCATAGAGACCTCCAGCCTAACGTGAGTGAGCGCACCAAACCATAGAGACCTCCAGCCTAACGTGAGTGAGCGCACCAAACCATAGAGACCTCCAGCCTAACGTGAGTGAGCGCACCAAACCATAGAGACCTCCAGCCTAACGTGAGTGAGCGCAGTCCTCCAGCCTAACGTGAGTGAGCGCACCAAACCATAGAGACCTCCAGCCAGTGAGTGAACCAAAACCTAGAACCCCAGCCAACGTGAGTGGCGCACCAAAAAATAGAGCCCCAGCCTAACGTAGTGAGCGCACAAAAACCAAAAGGCCTCCCCCAACGGAGAGCGCACCAAAAACCTAGAGCCCCCACCTAACGGGGTGACCAAAACCATAGAAAGGGGCCTTTTTTGCCCCAACGTGAGGGGGGGCGCACCAAACCATAGAACCCCCCAACCCTAAAAAGTGAAATGGGGGCGCACCAAAAAAAAAAAAAAGGCCCCTTTACAAACTGAGTGAAACGCACCAAAAACCCTAGGGGAACCCTTTGGCCCAACGTGAGTAGCGGCACCCCAAAAACCCTAGAGCCTCCAGCCCAAAAGTGAAATGGCGCACCAAACCATAGGGGTCCTCCAGGCCTAAAAGTTGAGTGGGGCCCCAAACCAAAACCCCCAAAAAGACCTTTTAACCTAACTGAGTGAGGGGCCAAACCAAAAAAAAAATAGGGGGAAACCCCCATCCCAAAGTGAGTGAGCGCAACCCAAAAAAAATAGAGCCCCCACCTAACTGAAATGAGCGGGACCAAAAACCCTTGGGGGTCCTTTCCAAACCAAAAGGGGGAGTGAGCGAAAACCAAAAAACCCAAAAAAGGGCCTCCCCCTAAAAGTGGGGTGAAGGGGGGGCCCCCCAAACCATAGAGACCTTCCCGCCCTAAAAGGAGTTTAGCGCAATGGTTTGGGGGCTGGGCTGCACAAACGACCGGGAGGGTGGGGGTTTTTATTGGGGGGTTTTTTCACATTTCGCCAATTTCCCCAAAAAAGGGCCCCCCCCAAAACCATTAAAACGTTTTCCCCCGGCTTACAGTTTCAGTAAAGAAATTTTGGGAAATTTTCTGAATGGAGGGTGGTGAGGGGCCCCAACTTTTTGGGTGTCAATGAGCGGGGCCCCGGGGGGTAGGGGACCCCGCTCACACTTTTTATAAAAAGTAGAAAGGGTCCAAACACCGGGGGGGGCTCAAAACCAATTTTTTGTTGGGGTTTTTCAGAAAATTTTCTGGGGCGCTACTGGGTTCAGGGGTGTCCAAACTTGGAGGGAAAAATGGGCTGTTTCCCAGTGATGCTTTTTTTTCTAATAAGGGGTTTTTTATGGGGAAACAACAAAACCAAAATAAAAAACGGGGGCCGGGGGTTTTGTCCTTTATTATTTTGGGGCATTTTGGGGGCTTTGGAAAAACCCGGGGGCTCAGGGGGCCTGTAGGGGCCAGACTTTGGGGCACTGTGCAGGGGCCCAACTTTTGGCCCCCAACAGAGGGGACACGGGGAAAAACCCAATGGAAGTCACAAGGCCCCAGACAAGGAGGAACAGCCACACGGGGCCCCAGACAAGGAGGAGCAGCCAAAAGTGGCCCCAAACAAAGGGAACAGCCATCGGGGGCCCCCCGACAAAGGAGGGGGCCCAACCCCAAATTACGGGGGCCCCAACAAGGAGGAGCAGCCCCTAGGGCCCCCCGACAAGGGGGGAGGCAGGCCTTAAAAGGGGCCCAACAAGGGGGGAAAAGCCCATACGGGGGCCCCAACAAGGAGGGGACCATTAAAAAAGGGGCCCCAGACAAGGAGGAGCACCAAACGGGCCCCCCCAAAAAGGAGGGCAGCCAACGGGGCCCCCGCAAGGGGAGCAAGCCACAGGGGGCCCCCAGAAAAGGAGGAGCAGCCACACGGGGCCCCAGACAAGGAGGAGCAGTCACACGGGGCCCCAGACAAGGAGGAGCAGCCATATGTGGCCCCAGACAAGGAGGGGCAGCCATAGGGGGCCCCAGACAAGGAGGAACAGCCACACGGGGGCCCCAAAAAGGAGGGCAGCCAACGGGGCCCCGACAAAGGAGGAGCTAAATGGGCCCCAGACAAAGGAGGGAAGCCACACGGGGGCCCCAGACAAGGAGGGGCAGCCAACGGGGGGCCCCCCGACAAGGAGAGCAGGGGCCAAAAGGGGCCCCCCAGAAAAGGAGGGAGCAACCCCTATGGGGCCCCAACAAGGAGGGGGGGGCCACACGGGGCCCCAGACAAGGAGGGGGGCCCCCATAAGTGGCCCCCGACAAGGGGGCAGCCAAGGGGGCCCCCCGACAAGGAGGGGGCAGCCATATGGGGCCCCCAAAAAGGGGGGAAACAGCCACCGGGGGGCCCCAGACCCCCAAAAAGGGGATACCTTACGGGGCCCAAAAGACAAGGGGGAGCAGCCTAGGGCCCCAACCAAAGGGGAACAGCCACACGGGGCCCCAGACAAGGAGGAGCAGCCACACGGGGCCCCAGACAAGGAGGAGCAGCCATACGGGGCCCCAGACAAGGAGGATCAGCCTTTTGGGGGGCCCCCGACAAGAGGAGCCCCCGCCATACGGGGGCCCCAGACAAGGAGGAACGCCCCAAAAAGGGGCCCCAAAAAAAGGGGAGGAGAAGCCAGGGGGCCCCCCCGACAAGGAGGAGCACCAAGGGCCCAGACAAGGGGGAAAACGCCATATGGGGGGCCCCCAAAAAGGGGGAGCAGCCTTTTGGGGGGCCCCGCAAGGGGGATCAGCCATACGGGGGCCCCAACAAAAGGGGGGATACCCCAACGGGGCCCCAGACAAGGAGGAGCAACCATACGGGCCCCAGCAGGGGAGGACAGCCATAGGGGCCCCAAAAAAGGGGAGGGGGGCAGCCATTTAAAGGGGGGCCCCAACAAGGAGGGAGCAGCCAACGGGGGGGGGCCCCGACAAGGAGGTCAGCCAAGGGGCCCCAGACAAGGGGGACAGCAAAGGGGCCCCCCAGGACCCAAGGAGGAAAAAAGGGCCCAAAGGGGGGCCCCAGACAAGGGGGGAAACAGGGCCAAAGGGCCCCCAGGGAACAAGGGGAAAGGAACAGCACGGGGGGCCCCAGCAAGGAGGGGGCAGCCATAGGGGGGCCCCAACAAGGAGGGGGGGCACCAAGGGGGCCCAAAAGGGGAGCAAAGCCACAGGGGGGGCCCCAGACAAGGAGGGGCAGCCAAACGGGGCCCCAGACAAGGAGGGGCCCCAAAAAATGGGGCCCCAGACAAGGAGGAACAGCCACACGGGGCCCCAGACAAGGAGGAGCAGCCACACGGGGCCCCAGACAAGGAGGAGCAGCCATATGTGGCCCCAGACAAGGAGGAGCAGCCATATGGGGCCCCAGACAAGGAGGAGCAGCCACACGGGGCCCCAGACAAGGAGGAGCAGCCACACGGGGCCCCAGACAAGGAGGAGCAGCCATATGGGGCCCCAGACAAGGAGGAGCAGCCATACGGGGCCCCAGACAAGGAGGAGCAGCCATATGGGGCCCCAGGGGCAAGGAGGAGCACCAAGGGGGGCCCCGACCCGGAGGGGCCGCCCAACGGGGGCCCCAACAAGGAGGGGCAGCCCCAAAGGGCCCCAGACAAGGAGGATCAAACCATAGGGGGCCCCGACAAGGGGAAAGCCTAAGGGGGCCCCAGACAAAGGGGGGAGCAGCCAAGGGGCCCCAACAAGGAGAGCAGCCATCGGGGGGCCCCCAACAAGGGGGGGGGACACCATAGGGGGCCCCCGACAAGGGGGGCACCCTAAGGGCCCCCGACAAGGGGGGAAAAGCCAAGGGGGCCCCCCCGACAAAGAGGGCAGCCATAGGGCCCCGAAAGGAGGGCAGCCAACGGGGGGCCCAAAAAGGGGGGACAGCATATGGGCCCCCGACAAGGAAAAACCAATTTTTGGGGGGCCCCCCACAAGGAGGATCAGCCATAGGGGCCCCCGAAAAAGGAGGAGCAGCCCCCAAAGGGGCCCCAGAAAAAAAGGAGGGAGCCATATGGGGCCCAGACAAGGAGGAGCAGCCATACGGGCCACACCTCATATGAATAACAATGGGGAGACAAGTGAAGAGGTCAGTGCCCCCCGGCTGTGTTCTATGGGCCCCTGAGGGGGAGTTCACACCCCCAGAAAAGGAAAGTAGTAAAACCTCTTCTTCCTACTTCTGGAGCAGACGACGTGAGGTGAACGAGGGGCCCCGGGTGATTTGTTGAACAGATCTGGGGCCTCCTGATGTGTTTCCAGGCCGCGCTCCGACCACCACGTGTCCTGCAGATAAGACCTTCTGGGCATCAATCACATTCCGGAGTCAGGAGATCAGAGAATCTGGAGGAACCGTCCCCGAAGGAATCGATTCCAGATAAATTATTTATAGAAGGACGTTTGGAGGTCGAACGTTCAAGAGAGGAGAAGAAGGACCAAGCCCCAGAGCATCGGCCGATCGGGGGAAACCAGCCCCAAAGGGGAGATCTCCGGGGACGACGCTCCCAACATCCAGGACAACCCGAAAGAGACGCCACCGACCCCGCGCCACATACAGACCGAACCCCAGAACAGTCACCCAGGAGAACCCTCACCAGCCCTGATGACCCCGCGCCACATACAGACCGAACCCCAGAACAGTCACCCAGGAGAACCCTCACCCAACCTGATGACCCCGCACCACATACAGGCCGACCCCCAGAACAGTCACCCAGGGGGACCCTCACCAGCCCTGATGACCCCGCACCACATACAGGCCGACACCCAAACAGGTCACCCAGGGGACCCTCACCACCCCGAGACCCCCACCACATACAGGCCGACCCCCGAACAGTCACCCAGGGGAAACCCCCACCCGCCCCTGATGGGCCCCGCCCACAATTTCAGGCCGAACCCCAGACATCACCCAGGGAAACCCCCGAAGAGACCCAGACCCGCGCCACATACAGGCCGAACCCAGAACAGTCACCCAGGTGTACCCTCACCAGCCCTGATGACCCCACGCCACATACAGGCCGAACCCCAACAGTCACCCAGGGAAACCCTCACCCAACCTTGACCCCGCCCACATACGGCCGACCCCCAAACAGTCACCCAGGGAAAACCCCCACCACCCTGATGACCCCGCCCACATACAAGGCGACCCCCCGAGCATCCCCAGGGAAAACCCCACCAGCCCTGAAGACCCCGCCCACTTTCAGCCGAACCCCAAACAGTCACCCAGGGAACCCCCCCGCCCTGATACCCCCCCACATACAGCCCAACCCCAAACAGTCACCCAGGGGAAACCCCCACCAGCCCTGAGACCCCGCACCACATTACAGCCGGGCACCCCAGAGCAGTCACCCAGGAGAACCCTCACCAGCCCTGATGACCCCGCGCCACAATACAGGCCGAACCCCAGAGCAGTCACCCAGGAGAACCCTCACCAGCCCTGATGACCCCGCCCAATACAGGCCAGAACCCAGAACCCGTCCCCCCAGGATGAACCCCTCACCAGCCCATAGACCCCAACGCCACAACAGACCGAAAGCCCAGAGCAGTCACCCAGGAGAACCCTCACCCAACCTGATGACCCCGCACCACCATACCCCCCCCAACAGTCACCCAGGAGACCCTCACCACAGCCTGATGACCCCCACCACATACAGGCGACCCCCAGAGACAGTCACCCAGGAGAACCCTCACCAGCCCTGATGACCCCGCGCCACATACAGACCGAACCCCAGAACAGTCACCCAGGAGAACCCTCACCAGCCCTGATGACCCCGCACCACATACAGGCCGAACCCCAGAACAGTCACCCAGGAGAACCCTCACCAGCCCTGATGACCCCGCACCACATACAGACCGACCCCCAGAGCAGTCACCCAGGAGAACCCTCACCAGCCCATGATGACCCCAGCGCCACTACAGGCCGACCCCAGACGCGTCACCCAGAGAACCCCCTCACCGCCACCTGATGACCCCGCGCCACATACAGACCGACCCCCAGAACAGTCACCCAGGGGGACCCTCACCAGCCCTGATGACCCCGCACCACATACAGGCCGAACCCCAGAGCAGTCACCCAGGAGAACCCTCACCAGCCCTGATGACCCCGCCACATACCCGGCCGAACCCAGAACAGTCACCCAGGAACCCTCACCAGCCCTGATGACCCCGCCCACATACAGCCCGAACCCAGAACAGTCACCCAAAAACCCTCACCAGCCCTGATAGACCCGCGCCCCACATACAGACCGACCCCCAGAACAGTCACCCAGGAGAACCCTCACCAGCCTGATGACCCCGCACACCACAACAGACCGAACCCCAGAACAGTCACCCAGGAGACCCTCACCAGCCCTGATGACCCCGACCACCATACGACCGAACCCCAGAGACAGTCCGCCCATGGGGACCCCAACCATCCCTGATGGACCCCCTCGCCCAATACAGGAACCGACCCCCAAACAGTCACCCAGGGGACCCTCACCCACCTGATGACCCCGCGCACACAACCCCGCCGACCCCAGACAGTCCCCAGGAACCCCTCACCAGCCCTGAGACCCGACCCCACCATTCAGCCGAACCCAGAACAGTCGACCCAGGAGAACCCTCACCAGCCCTGATGATCCCGCCCACATACAGGCCGAAACCCCCGACAGTCACCACAGGGAGAACCCTCACCAGCCCTGATGACCCCGCACCACATACAGACGAACCCCAACAGTCACCGGGTGACCCTCACCAGCCTGAACCCGCACCACATACAGCCGACCCCAGAGCGTCACCCAGGGACTACCCCCCGCCCACATACAGCCACCCCAGACATCACCAGGACCCCACGCCCTGTGACCCGGCCACATACAGACGACCCCAGCAGTCACCAGGAGAACCACCGCCCTTGACCCGCCCACATCAGGCGACCCCAGAGTCACAGGAACCCTACCACCTGTGACCCCGCACCACACGGCCGACCCCAGCAGTCCCCAGGAAACCCTCACCGCCCTGATGCCGCCACACAGCGAACCCCAGACACCCCAGGGACCCTCACCGCCCGAGACCCCGCCCACATACAGGCGACCCACATCCCCAGGAGAACCCCGCACCCTGAGACCCCGCCCACATACAGGCGCCCCAAACTCACCGAAACCTCACCAGCCTAGACCCGCGCCACTACAGCCGACCCCAGACATCACCCAGGACCCTCACCACCCTGATGACCGACCAACAGGCCCCCCACGTCACCAAGGACCTCAAGCCATGACCCCGCCCACATACGCCGAACCCAGAGCATCACCAGGAAACCTCACAGCCTAGACCCCGCCACAACAGACGAACCCCAAGCAGTACCAGGAGAACCTCACCAGCCCTAGACCCTGGCCACATACAGACCGAACCCCAGAGCAGTCACCCAGGGTGACCCTCACCAGCCCTGATGACCCCGCGCCACATACAGGCCGAACCCCAGAGCAGTCACCCAGGAGAACCCTCACCAGCCCTGATGACCCCGCACCACATACAGGCCGAACCCCAGAGCAGTCACCCAGGGGGACCCTCACCAGCCCTGATGACCCCGCGCCACATACAGACCGAACCCCAGAACAGTCACCCAGGAGAACCCTCACCAGCCCTGATGACCCCGCGCCACATACAGGCCGACCCCCAGAGCAGTCACCCAGGAGAACCCTCACCAGCCCTGATGACCCCGCACCACATACAGACCGACCCCCAGAGCAGTCACCCAGGAGAACCCTCACCCAACCTGATGACCCCGCACCACATACAGGCCGACCCCCAGAGCAGTCACCCAGGGTGACCCTCACCAGCCCTGATGACCCCGCGCCACATACAGGCCGACCCCCAGAGCAGTCACCCAGGAGAACCCTCACCAGCCCTGATGACCCCGCACCACATACAGACCGACCCCCAGAGCAGTCACCCAGGAGAACCCTCACCAGCCCTGATGACCCCGCGCCACATACAGACCGACCCCCAGAACAGTCACCCAGGGGGACCCTCACCAGCCCTGATGACCCCGCACCACATACAGACCGACCCCCAGAGCAGTCACCCAGGAGAACCCTCACCAGCCCTGATGACCCCGCGCCACATACAGACCGAACCCCAGAGCAGTCACCCAGGAGAACCCTCACCAGCCCTGATGACCCCGCGCCACATACAGGCCGACCCCCAGAACAGTCACCCAGGAGAACCCTCACCAGCCCTGATGACCCCGCACCACATACAGACCGACCCCCAGAGCAGTCACCCAGGGGGACCCTCACCAGCCCTGATGACCCCGCACCACATACAGACCGACCCCCAGAGCAGTCACCCAGGAGAACCCTCACCAGCCCTGATGACCCCGCGCCACATACAGGCCGAACCCCAGAACAGTCACCCAGGGTGACCCTCACCAGCCCTGATGACCCCGCGCCACATACAGGCCGACCCCCAGAGCAGTCACCCAGGAGAACCCTCACCAGCCCTGATGACCCCGCGCCACATACAGGCCGACCCCCAGAGCAGTCACCCAGGGGGACCCTCACCAGCCCTGATGACCCCGCGCCACATACAGGCCGAACCCCAGAACAGTCACCCCCAGAACAGTCACCCAGGAGAACCCTCACCAGCCCTGATGACCCCGCACCACATACAGGCCGACCCCCAGAACAGTCACCCAGGAGAACCCTCACCAGCCCTGATGACCCCGCACCACATACAGGCCGAACCCCAGAACAGTCACCCAGGAGAACCCTCACCAGCCCTGATGACCCCGCACCACATACAGGCCGAACCCCAGAGCAGTCACCCAGGGTGACCCTCACCAGCCCTGATGACCCCGCACCACATACAGACCGAACCCCAGAACAGTCACCCAGGAGAACCCTCACCAGCCCTGATGACCCCGCGCCACATACAGGCCGACCCCCAGAGCAGTCACCCAGGGGGACCCTCACCAGCCCTGATGACCCCGCACCACATACAGGCCGAACCCCAGAACAGTCACCCAGGGTGACCCTCACCAGCCCTGATGACCCCGCACCACATACAGACCGACCCCCAGAGCAGTCACCCAGGGTGACCCTCACCAGCCCTGATGACCCCGCACCACATACAGGCCGACCCCCAGAGCAGTCACCCAGGAGAACCCTCACCAGCCCTGATGACCCCGCACCACATACAGACCGAACCCCAGAGCAGTCACCCAGGAGAACCCTCACCAGCCCTGATGACCCCGCACCACATACAGACCGAACCCCAGAACAGTCACCCAGGGGGACCCTCACCAGCCCTGATGACCCCGCACCACATACAGGCCGACCCCCAGAGCAGTCACCCAGGAGAACCCTCACCAGCCCTGATGACCCCCCCCACATACAGGCCGAACCCCAGAACAGTCACCCAGGGAACCCCCCAAAGCCCGATGACCCCGGGGACCACATACAGGCCGAAAACCCCCCAAAAGGGAGTTCACCCCAAGGGTGTCCCTTTACCAAACCCTGTGACCCCCACCCACTTTCAAGGGGGAACCCCAAACAGGGCACCCATGGGTTGGGGCCCTCCCCCCCAGCCCCCTCGAAAAAGGGCCCCCCGCTTTTACCCCAAAAATAACCAAGACCCCGACCCCCACCCCCCCAGAGCAGTCACCCAAGGGGTGGAAACCCCCAACCCGCCCTGAAGCCCCACCCCCCACATACAGACCGACCCCCCCGGGAGTCACCCAGGGGAACCCCAACCCCCCCTGATTCCCCCCCCGGCCCACATACAGACCGACCCCCCAGAACAGTAACCCCGGGGGAAACCCTTTACCCCCCTATGACCCCGCCCACATACAGACCAGGCCCCCTTCATAGGGAGTTTCCCCCGGAGAACCCCCACCAACCCCGTTATTCCCCGCCCACTACAGGGGCCAAAACCCCCCGAGAATTTACCCAGGAAAAACCCCCCAAACCCGTCCCTGAGACCCCGCCCACCCTACAGGCCGAACCCCCCAACAATTTAAACCCCGGGGGAAACCCCCACCCCGGCCCTTTAATGACCCCGGGACCAATTCAGGAAGGCCCCTAAACCCCCGAACAGTCACCCAGGAGAACCCTCACCCCGCCCATTTTAACCCCCGCACCAAAAAACAGACCGACCCCCCGAAAAAGTCACCCCGGAGAACCCTCAAACCCCAGGCCCCCGAATGACCCCGGGGGGGGACATACAAACCGAAACCCCCGAACATCAAACCCCGGAGAACCCTTTACCAAACCCCAAACCCCCCCACCCACATACAGCCCACCCCAGGGGAAAAGTCACCCAGGAGAACCCTCACCCCAGCCCTGATGACCCCCGCCCCCAAAACAGGCCCAACCCCCCCAAAAAAGTCCCCCAGGTAGGGGAACCCCCACCGCCCTGATTTACCCCCCCGACCACATACAGCCCGCCCCCCACAGTTCACCCCCCGGAAACCCTCAACCCGGGCCCCGGGTGACCCCCGGGCCACATACAGACCGGAAACCCCCAAACAGTCACCCAGGAGAAAAAACCTACCCGCCCTTAAAGAAACCCCCCACCCCCCATACAGGCCCCCCCAGAACCCGTCACCCCCGGGGGAAAACCCCCACCCGCCCCGTTCCCCCACCCCAAAACAGGCCC
>JAODAL010065611.1:0-18153 GCA_025379985.1 Phyllomedusa bahiana
CATTCAGGCGTACGGTACCAGCTGACGTTTTGGTAATGGACTGGCTGTCGGCCGTTCCTCCGAACTGGAAGAGACAAAACCATCAACATTTTTCTTTTCACATATTGACAAGCAATATGTGACTGTAAGGGGATGTTCACACAGAATTTTTCAATCCAAAAAATGTATTGGAAAATGCTGGGTAAAACGTATCCAAAGATGTACCAAAAGTGTGCTGCGTGTTTGGATGCGTTTTATGTGTAGCAGAAACTCGCCCTATAGTTTTAGGGGCCGTTCACATGGCTTATTCTGGGACTGATTCCAGCCGTACTGCGCGCCGTATTTGTGCTGCAAAACGGCTGGAATCCGTCCCAGTCATTACGGTAATCCACATACGCCGAATACGCCGCAGGGGGAGAAAGTGACATGCACATTATTTACGACGTGTACACGCCATGAATAATGAATGTCTATGGGGGCGGCGAGCTGCCCCCCCCCCCGCCGCCCCCCCCCCGCAATTACATCGGCTTTAAGCCGTGTGAACCAGGCCTTAAATATGGCGTCTGCTGTGGAAAACGAATCAAGAATTGACGTCAATTCTTTGAACGGATCTAAAAGACGCATCAGAAAGACGCATCGGCGATCACTTGTCTGAACGCCGACGTGTGTATAACATTGAAAGCAATGTAAATACCACTGCACATTGTTAGATGTGTGTTTGGGTCTGTTTAGGGTCCAAACACGCATTATAAAATGGATCCAACCCGCCGTGTGAACATAGCCTAAAGGTATGTTCACACGGAATTTTTGCATGTTTGGGTCCGAAACATGGATCTAAAAAACGCCGTGTGAACATACCATTTGGATATGTTCACACAGCTTATTGGCGGACACTTGCATATATATATCTATATATATCTATATTATATAGTATATATTATATATATAGAAATATATATATATATATATAGATATATATATTATATATATATACTTATATATAATCTATTTTATATTTATTTATTTAAATTTAGAATAATCACTTGTGATTGATCTACATTCGTCTTACGTACACGGCCAACTTTATCCACAGTGTAACTCTCTGGACTTTTACTGTTTAAATTTCTTATGGTGAAGATGTTGATGTAAGACCAACTGAAATGAAATATTTTCCTAGGATCTATTTTCCCATTCATTGGTTTGCTGCTGTAGAAAATTTGCAGCGGTGTAACTACACTTATTGGGAACATGTCATCAGAAAATGAACTATTGTTTCTCATGTTTTTATGTTAAACACAATTTTTAAGAGTTTTTTTTAAATTTTTTTTGTACATTTTTTCCTATCATTATTTTTATAATCCTCAATTCCTGCAGTTTTCACTTTGGCCCCTAGGCTTGATAATAGTTTGACACTTCCTGTTCTGTAGAAAAAACTTTTCCGCAGTCTCCTCATTTTCAGTACAGGCAGGATTACACTGAAAGGTGACACCAATGTGTATAGATAACACAGGATCCACCAGTCACAATTGGAGATGTCACAGCTCCCCCTCTCCCCTCCCTGCACACCGACTTCTTCCCAGGTCACAGAGCATGCCCAGAAAAATCTCCTGTAGAAGTCAATGGGTCTGCTCCTGTTCACAGGCTCCTATTTGCCAGAAGCTGCTGTAAAGCATCTCTCTAAATGCTGCTAAAAGCAGCTTAGGCAACATGGCGGCCCCCATAATCCTATACAAACGGAAATAAATTAAAAAAACTATAATCGGAAATAAAAACAACAAAGAAGAAAATAATATGTATCGGTATCTTGTTTTAATTAGTAAAAAAAATTGGCTGTTGATAACCTCTAAAGTTCCCCTATGTTCATGACTTCCTGGCTTGTCTCTGTGAGTTCTAATAGTGTCACTGAGGGGATTGCTTGTCTGTTCTCATGCCGAATGACTATGGCCTATGAGGTGTAAGTGTTACCAGCAGGACCTCATAAGTGTTAAGAACGCTAGTGCAGAAAAGATGAACCCATTATCCTTTCATCTGTTGCTCTTGCTGCTCCAGTCTAATCGTATCTATCCCTGTCCAGATAACGATTATGTCATTACCTACTATTTGTGATGAGACTACATGCAGATAAGCATTTTTCCTAGCAGCCGTAGTAAACTGAGGTTAGTCTGCCCCTTCCATTCAAGACTTTTTATTTCTTTACTAATCACAACTAGAAAAGGACAAGTTTTTATATATAAAGGTCTAAAAACATTTTTTTTCAAGTTTTAACAAAAATAGTCCTTTCTGATGGAAGTCTCCCTTTAAAGGGGTGTTCCATGATTTAAAACTTGTTAGTACATTGGGGCATAATAAAAAAAAAAAAAAAAATGGAAGAAAAACAAGAAATTTTTCTTTGTAGACCCACTCATTCCAGGGCCGCCATCAATGCAGTAGAGACAGTACTGCTCTCAGGGGCCCTGATTAATTTTAAAGGGACCCACTGATCTGGTTCAAGATAGGATCTATTAATGTGCAAGGGGCGCCCAGGTACTTTGGTTATGTTGGACCCTGCAATTACTGATGGCAGCCCTGAGCGCCGCTGCCAATCCCAGTGATGGCGTTCAGACTTCACGTCACCCTGGAGCCATTCATCAGTAGTGTCGTGCTGGATATATACCACATGTGACCACTGCAGCCTGTGATTGGCATCAGGGTCACCTGGAGACTGGACGGTGACGTTACCATCCCAGAGCATCTTCTCTTATATCTCTGTGTTGTGCTGCTCCTCTGTTATTCCTCCTGGAAATGTATCACTGAATCTGACAGCTGGGTGTGACCATTCCAGTAACCAAAGGGGTGTGTCACAACTGTCAGCAACGATTGGACAATGTCACACTAATAACTCCCAGTTGACAGTTTAGTAATACATTTCCAGGGGGACAATAGAAGAGGCCTACCACATAGATCTAGAAAATGATGCTCCAGGATTATTTCTTGGTGAGTACCAACATTTACTATAAGGGACGTGTCAGGAGAGGTCACAGGTTCTCCTTAAATCTGCTGTGCCATGGAGAAGATGACATTTTCCATAGGACCACTAGATGTCTCTATACATTTAGGAGAAATTCCCCGTAGCGAGGCTTAAGACAAATCGTGGATTACTGAAATTTTAGACATTTCAAACTTTGGTTGCCTCATTGTCTTCTTATAATAGATGGTGTTCTTAAAAAATAAGAGGTTGGATCATTTGGGAACAATTAAAAGGGGTGTTCCCACCATAGACTTCAATGGCATATTGATAGGATATATCATCAAAGTCTGATAGGTGCGGGTCCAACCTCTGAGATCTATACCTATGTCAGAAATGGACCCCGAAAGTGAAGTCTCAGAATGAGACCTGGTCGCAGACTCTCTATAAGACTGTTCTATGGAAGTTCCCAGTACAGGGGAGCGCTGTGTTCTCTCCATTTTGTTCTATGGGAGTTCCCAGTACAAAGGTAGCGCTGTGTTCTCCCCATTCTGTTCTATGGGAGTTCCCAGTACAGGGGAGCGCTGTGTTCTCTCCATTCGTGTTTTCATGGGAGTTCCAGTACAGGGAAGCGGCTGGGCCTGTGTTCTCTCCATTTGTTCTATGGTAGTTCCCAATATAGGGTAGCGGTGTGTTCTCCATTCTGTTCTATGGGAGCTCCCAGCACAGGGGAGCGCTGTGTTCTCTCCATTCTGTTCTATGGTAGTTCCCAATATAGGGGAGCGCTGTGTTCTCCATTCTGTCCTATGCGAGTTCCCAGTACCGGGGAGCTCTGTGTCCTCCATTCTGCTCTATGGGAGTTCCCAGTACCGGAGAGCGCTGTTTTCTCTCCATTCTGTTCTATGGGAGCTCCCAGCTAAGGGGAGCGCTGAGTCTCTCCATTTCTGTTCTATGGGAGTTCCAGTTCAGGAGAGCGCTGTGTTCTCTCCATTCTGTTCTAAGGGAGTCCCGTACAGGGGAGCGCTGTGTTCAGTGTGTTCTCTCCATGTTCTAGTTCTATGTGAGCTCCCAGTACAGGGTGAGCGCTCCGTGTGTTCTCTACATTCTGATTCTATGGGAGTTCCCAGTACCGGGAGAGGCTGTTTTCTCTCCATTCTGTTCTATGGGAGCTCCCCAGTACAGGGGCGCGCTTTGTGTTCTCTCCATTCTGTTCTATGGGGAGTTCCAGTTACAGGAGAGCGCTGTGTTCTCATCCATTCTGTTCTATGGGAGCTTCCGAGTACAGGGAGCGCGAGGTAGTGTGTTCTCTACATTCTGTTTTTCTATGGGAGTTCCCAGTACAGGAGAGCGCTGTGTTTCTCTCCCATTCTTGTTCTATGGGAAGTTCCCAGTACAGGCGAGCGCTGTGTTCTCTCCATTCTGTTCTATGGGAGTTCCCAGTACAGGGAAGCGCTGTGTTCTCTCCATCTGTTCTATGGTAGTTCCCAATATAGGGTAGCGCTGTGTTCTCCATTCTGTTCTATGGGAGCTCCCAGCACAGTGGGAGGCGCCTGTGTTCTCTCATCTGTTCTATGTAGTTCCAAATATAGGGGAGCCCTGTGTTCTCCATTCTGTCCTATGCGATGTTCCCACGTACCGGGTGTTGTGTACTCCATTCTGCTCTATGGGAGTTCCCAGTACCGGGATAGAGCGCTGCTGTTTTCTCTCCATTCTGTTCTATGGAGCTCCAGTACAGGGGAGCGCTGTGTCTCTCCATTTCTGTTCTATGGAGTTCCCAGTACAGGAGAGCGCTTTGTTCTCTCCATTCTGTTCTATGGGCAGCTCCCAGTACAGGGAGCGCGCTGTGTTTCTCCATTCTGTTTCTATGTGACGCTCCCAGTACAGGGGAGCGCTGTTTTCTTACATTCTGTTTTTTTCTATGGGAGTTCCAGAACGGAGAGCGCTGTTGTTCTTCCATTCTGTTCCTTATGGGAGCTCCCAGTCAGGGGGAGCCGCTGTGTTCTCTCCATTCTGTTCTATGGGAGTTCCCAGTACAGGAGGAGCGCTGTCGGTTCTCTCGTTCTGTTCTATGGGAGCTCCCAGTACAGGGGAGCGCAGTGTTCTCTACATTCTGTTACTTGGGATGTTCCCGTACAGGAGAGCGCTGTGTTCTCTCCATTCTGTTCTATGGGAGTTCCCAGTACAGGGGAGCGCTGTTGTCTCTCCATTCTGTTCTATGGTAGTTCCTGTACAGGTGTGAGCGCTGTGTTCTCTCCATTCTGTTCTATGGGAGTTCCAGTACAGGAAATCGCTGTGTTTCTCCATTCTGCTGTTCTATGGGAGTTCCCAGTACAGGGGAGCGCTGTGTTCTCCCCACTCTTATCTATGGGAGTTCCAGTACAGGGAGCACTGTGTTCTCCCCATTCTGTTTATGGGAAGGTTCCCAGTTCAGGGGTCGAAGCGCTGTGTTCTCTCCTTTCTGTTCTATGGTGATTCCAGTACAGGGGAGCACTGTGTTCTCCATCTGTTCTATGGGAGCTCCCAGCACATGGGTCGGAGCGCTGTGTCTCCATTCTGCTCTATGGGATGGTTCCCAGTACAGGGTGAGCGACTGTGTTCTCTCATTCTGTTATATGGTAGCTCTCCAATATAGGGGAGCGCTGTGTTCTCCATTCTGTCCTATGAGAGTTCCCAGTAACGGGGAGCTCTGTGTCCTCCATTTCTGATCTATGGGAGTTCCCAGTACCGGAGGAGAGGCTGTTTTTCTCCATTCTGTTCATATGGGAAGCTCCCGTACAGGGGAGCGCTGTGTTCTCTCCCATCTGTTCTATGGGAGTTCCCGTACAGGAGAGCGCTGTGTTCTCTCCATCTGTTCTATGGGAGTTCCCAGTACAGGGGAGCACTGTGTTCTCCCTTCTGTTCTATGGGAGTTCCCAGTACATGGGAGCACTGTTCTCTCCATTCTGTTCTATGGGAGTTCCCAGTACAGGGAAGCGCTGTGTTCTCTTCCTTTGTTTATGGGGTGTTCCCTAGTACAGGGGAGCGCTGTGTTCTCCCCATTCTGTTCTATGGGAGGTGGAGTTCCAGTACAGGGGAGCACTGTGTTTCCATTCTGTTCTATGGAGCTCCCAGCACCAGGGGAGCGCTGATGTCCTCCTTTCTGCTCTATGGGAGTTCCCAGTACAGGGAGCGCTTGTTTCCTCCATTCTGTTCTATGGTAGTTCCCAATATAGGGGAGCGCTGTGTTCTCCATTCTGTCCTATGCGAGTTCCCAGTACCGGGGAGCTCTGTGTCCTCCATTCTGCTCTATGGGAGTTCCCAGTACCGGAGAGCGCTGTTTTCTCTCCATTCTGTTCTATGGGAGCTCCCAGTACACGGGGAGCGCTTTTCTTCCTTCTGTTCTCTTGGGGGAGTTCCCAGTACAGGCAGAGAGCTGTGATCTCTCCATTCGGGTCTATGGGAGCTCCCAGTACAGGGGAGCGCTGCGTTCTCTCCATTCTGTTCTATGGGAGCTCCCAGTACAGGGGAGCGCTGTGTTCTCTCCATTCTGTTCTATGGGAGTTCCCAGTACAGTGAGAGCGCTGAAGTTCTCTCCATTCTGTTCTATGGGAGTTCCCAGTACAGGGGAGCGCTGTGTTCTATCCATTTGTTCTATGGGAGTTCCAGTACAGGGGTGCGCTGTGTTCTCTCCATTCTGTTCTATGGGAGTTTCCCAGTACAGGGGGGAGCGCTGTGTTCTCTCCATTCTGTCTATGGAGTTCCCAGTACAGGAAAGCGCTGTGTTCTCTCCTTCTGTTCTATGGAGTTCCCAGTACAGGGGAGCGCTGTGTCCTCACATTCTGCTCTATGGGACGTTCCAGTACAGGTGAGCGCGCTCCTGTGTTCTTCCATTCTGTTCTATGGTAGTTCCCAATATAGGGGAGCGCTGTGTTCTACATTCATGTCCTATGAGAGTTCCAGTAACGGGGAGTTCTGTGTCCCTCCATTATGTTCTATGGGGTGTTCCCAGTACCGGAGAGAGCGGTTTTCTCTCCGTTCTGTTCTATGGGAGCTCCCAGTACAGGGGAGCGCTGTGTTCTCCCCATTCTTTTCTATGGGAGTTCCCCGTACAGGGGAGCGCTGTGTTCTCCCATTTGTTCTTTGGGGAGTTTTCCCAGTACAGGGAGCGCTGTGTTCTCTCCATTATGTTCTTGGGAGTTCCCAGTACCAGGGGAGCACTGTGTGCTCCATTCTGTTCTATGGGAGCTCCCAGCACAGGTGGATGCGCTGTGTCCTCATTCTGCTCTATGGGAGTTCCAGTACAGGAGAGCGCTGTGTTCTCTCCATTCTGTTCTATGGGAGTGCTGTGTTCTCCATTCTGTCCTATGAGAGTTCCCAGTACCGGGGAGCTCTGTGTCCTCCATTCTGCTCTATGGGAGTTCCCAGTACAGGCGAGCGCTGTGGTCTCTCGATTCTGTTCTAATGGGAGCCTCCCAGTACAGGGCGTGTTGGAGCGCTGTGTTCTCTCCATTCTTGTTCTATGGAGTTCCCAGTACAGGAGAGCGCTGTGTTCTCTCCATTCTGTTCTCATGGAGTTCCCAGTACAGGGGAGCGCTGTTGTTCTCTCCATTTGTTCTATGGGAGTTTCACAGTAAGGGAAGCGCTGTGTTCTCTCCATTCTGTTTTATGAGGAGTCCCAATTACAGGGAGCACTGTGTGTTCTCCCCCATTCTGTTCTATGGGGGTGTTCCCAGTACAGGGGAGCACTGTGTTTCTCCATTCCTGTTCTATGGGGAGTCCAAGTACAGGGGAGCGCTGTGTTCTCTCCATCCTGTTCTTTGGGAGTTCCCGGTTACAGGAGAGCGCTGTGTTCTCTCATTCGTGTTTCTATGGGAGTTCCCAGTACAGGGGAGCGCTGTGTTCTCCTCCATTCTGTTCTTTGGGATATTTCCAAGTACAGGAGCGACTGTGTTCTCTCCATTCTGTTTCTATGGGTAGTTTCACAGTACAGGGGGGAAGCGCTGTGTTCTCCTCATTTGTTCCTATGGGAGTTCACCTGTTCAGGAAAGGCGCTGTGTTCCTCTCCATTCTGTTCTCTGGGAGCTCCCAGCACAGGGGAGCGCTGTGTCCTCCATTCTGCTCTATGGGAGTTCCCAGTACAGGGGAGCGCTGTGTTCTCTCCATTCTGTTCTATGGTAGTTCCCAATATAGGGGAGCGCTGTGTTCTCCATTCTGTCCTATGAGAGTTCCCAGTAACGGGGAGCTCTGTGTCCTCCATTCTGTTCTATGGGAGTTCCCAGTACCGGAGAGAGCGGTTTTCTCTCCGTTCTGTTCTATGGGAGCTCCCAGTACAGGGGAGCGCTGTGTTCTCCCCATTCTTTCTATGGGAGTTCCCGTACAGGGGGAGCGCATGTGTTCTCCCCATTCTGTTCTATGGGAGTTCCAGTAAGGGGAGCGCCGTCTTGTGTTCTCTTCCATTTGTTTCTATGGGAATTCCAGTACAGGGGAGCACTGTTGTTCTCCATTCTGTTCTATGGGGGAGCTCCCACACGGGGAGCGCTGTGTCCTCCATTCTGCTATGGGAGTTCCCAGACAGGGGAGCTCTGTGTTCTCTCCATTTGTTCTATTGTAAGTTCCCAATAGGGGATGTGCTGTGTTCTCCATTCTGTCTATGAGAGATTCCCCAGTACCGGGATCCTGTGTCCTCCATTCTGCTTATGGGAGTTCCCGTCCGGAGAGCGCTGTTTTCTCTCCATTATGTTCTATGGAGCTCCCAGTACAGGGGAGCGCTGATGTTCTCCTCCATTCTGTTCTATGGGAGATCCCAGAACAGGGGAGCACTGTGTTCTCTCCCATTTTCTGTTTCTATGGGAGTTCCAGTACCGGGAGCACTGTGTTCTCTCCATTCTGTTTTGGGAGGAGTTCCCAGTACAGGAAGCGCTGTGTTCTCTCCATTCTGGTTTATGGGAGTTTTCCCAGTACAGGGGGAGCTCTGTGTTCTCCCCATTCTGTTCTATGGGAGTTCAGTACGGGAGCCACTATGTTCTCCATTCTGTTCTAAGGAGGCTCCCAGCACAGGGAGCGCTGGGGGTGTGTCCTCCATTCTGCTCGTATGGGGAAGATCCAAGTACAGGGGGCGAGCGCTGTGTTCTCTCCATTCTGTTCTATGGTAGTTCCCAATATAGGGGAGCGCTGTGTTCTCCATTCTGTCCTATGCGAGTTCCCAGTATCGGGGAGCTCTGTGTCCTCCATTCTGTTCTATGGGAGCTCCCAGTACAGGGGAGCGCTGTGTTCTCTCCATTCTATTCTATGGGAGCTTCCCGTACAGGGGTGCGCTGTGTTTTCTCCATTCTGTTCTATGGGAGTTCCCAGTACGGAGGAGCGTGTTTGTGTTTTCTCTCCCATTTTGTTCTATGGAGTTCCAGTACAGGGGAGCGCTGTGTTCTCTCATTCTGTTCTATGGGGAGTTTCCAGTAGTACTGGGGGGCGCTGTGTTCTCTCCATTCTGTTTTCTATGGGAGTTCCCCAGTACAGAATGCGCTGTGTTCTCTTCCATTAGTTCTATGGGAGTTCCCAGAAACAGGGGAGCGCTGTGTCTACCATTCTGTCTATGGGACGTTCCCAGTACGAGGGCGTGGTGAGCGCTGCTGTGCTTCTCTCCTTTCTGTTCTATCGGTAGTTCCCAATATAGGGGGCGGTTTACTGAGCGCTGTGTTCTCCATTCTGTCTTTGAGAGTTCCCGTAACGGGGAGCCTCTGTGTCTCCATTGTGCTTCTTATGGGATTCCCAGTACCGGAGAGCGCGTGTTTTCTCTGCTGTTATGTTCTATGGGCAGCTCCCATTACAGGGAGCGCTGTGTTCTCTCCATTCTGTTCTATGGAGTTCCCCAGTACAGGAGAGCGCTGTGTTCTGCCATTCTGTTCTATGGAGCTCCCAGTACAGGGGAGCGCTGTGTTCTCTCCATTCTGTTCTATGGAGTTCCCAGTACAGGAAGAGCGCTGTCTGCGTTGTGTACTCTCCATTCTGTTTCTAGGGAGTTCCCAGTCACTGGGGGAGCGCTGTGTCTCTCCATTCTGTTCTATGGGAGTTTCCAGTACAGGGGAGCACTGTTGTTCTCTCCATTCTGTTCTATGGGAGTTCCCGAGTACAGGAAAGCGCTGTGTTCTTCTCCATTCTGTTTCTATGGGAGTTCCCAGTACAGGGGAGCGCTTGTGTCCTCCCTTCTGCTCTATGGGAAGGTCCCAGTACAGGGAAGCGCTGTGTTCTCTCCATTCTTGTTCTATGGTAGTTCCAATTTAGGGGGGACGCCCGCTGTGCTCCATTCTGTCTATGGAGTCCCAGTAACGGGGAGCTCTGTGTCCTCCATTCTGTTCTATGGGGTTCACCAGTACCGGAAGAGGCGCGCGGTTGGTTTCTCTCCGTTCTGTTCTATGGAGATCCCAGTTACAGGGGATGCGCTGTGTTCTCTCCATTCTGTTCTATGGGAGTTCCCAGTACAGGAGAGCGCTGTGTTCTGTCTCCATTCTGTTCTATTGGAGTTTCCCAGTAAGGGCGAGGCTTGTGTTCTCTCCCTTCTGTTCTATGGGAGTTCCAGTACAGGGGAGCGCTGTGTTCTCTCCATTCTGTTCTATGGGAGTTACCAGTAAGGAAGCGCTGTATTCTATCCATTCTGTTCTATGGGAGGCTCCAGACAGGGGGAGGCGCTGTGTTATCTCCATTCTGTTCTATGGGAGTTCCCAGTACAGGGGAGCGCTGTGTTCTCTACAATCTGCTCTTGGAGTTCCCAGTAAAGGGGAGCGCTGTGTTCTCTCATTCTGGTTCTATGGGGTTCCTAATTTAGGGGGAGCGCTGTGTTATCTCAATTCGGTTCTATGGGACCTGTGGTCAGAACTGCAAGGTGATGGGCCACCAAACACCAACGTGAGACAGAAAAACCACAATAATCAGTATGGAGGGGCAGAGAACTGTGCGGGGAGTGGGGGTCGGGAACACTTGGTATGGGAGGTGGCTGATAGGTGGGAGAGAATGGAGGGGAGTGGCGGTCGGGAAGTTGTGTGAAGAGCGCACCGCCCAAGGCTGAGAGCCCGACTAGGGGCGAAAGATACTGGAGGGGAGTGGGGACTCAGGGAAGTTGTGTGGGCGGGTACAAGAAAGTGGGTGAGAGCATGGAGGGGGACCGTGCGCGCGTAGACAGACATGGTATGGGGTGAGCGAGGAGGCGAGAGAAATGGAGGGGGAATGGGATGGGGGTAGGAGAAATGTGGTATGTCGGGATCGAGACGAGGGAGGAGGGAATGCGGCAAGGTGGAGTGGGGGTAAAACCTCAAAAGAAAACTCAAAAATGGGTGTGGGGAAAATGGTTGGGACAGACGTCCCGCGAGCACTCGTCGAGAGCAGGGGGATGGAATGGTCAAGGGGGGGTTATGTGAGGCGTAGGGGAAACTAGGTATGGGTACTGGTAAGTGAGACGGGGGGGAGGGTAATAAGGAGGGAGCCATGGGGTGGGAAATGGTTTTATGGGAAAAGGGAATAGGGAGGCCAAGGAATGGCTAGCGAGAGTGAACGGGTCACTGGAAATGGTATTCTCGCGTGTCCGAGAGTTATGGAGGGAGGGATGGAGGGAGAGTTGGGTCGTGACATGGTATGGGGTGATGATAGGGTTGGGGAGGAATGGAAGGTGCGGGTGGGGATGCAGAGTGAGTCCCGGGACGTCTGTGTGGCGGGGAGGGGGGAGCGACCATGGCTGGGAGTGGGTGAGGAAATGTGTATGGCGGGCCAACGTGAGAGGGGGGAGAGAATCGGAGGGGTAGTGGGGGTCGGGAAATGTACTGCGCAGGAAGTGTAGAGGGGGCGAGAGATGGAGGGGCGTGGGTAGAGCCACACTGGTGGGGAAATGGGTCTGCGGGAGGGACCGTGCGAGGAACTCGCAATCTGGAATGGGGGTAGCGCCTGGCGGTGAGTGGGTACGGGGCAAATGGTCAGCGGCCCGTCCGAGAGGGGGGAGAGAATGGAGGGGCAGTGGGGTTCCCGCAGGGGCATGCGTATGGGGCCTAGCTAGGCGGGGATAGATGGGAGGCAGCGAGAGGGTATATCCTGGAAATGGTATTGCCGGCAGTACCTGCGAGATTCCATGCGGACTTAAACACGGGAAGGCGAGAGACAATGGGTGCGGTGGGGTGGGGTGGGAAATGGGTATGGGGTGGCGGTTGGGGAGGACAAACAGGCAGCAGTATTATGTTTAGGCAGCATTCTCAGATGGGTGTGGTTTGGGGCGCCGCCGTCTGAACGTGACACGACTCTACATTAGGAGCCTAGTGGTGTTCGGGGCCTTGTTTCCGGGAGTGGGGCCTGCCCGGGGGATGGGGCGGGGTGCAGATAAGTGAATGGAAGGGACTGGAGGGATCGTGCCGTGGGGGTGGCCACTTTGGTTGGGCAGACATGAGGTTTGTAAAGGGCGCTTGCTTGAGTGGTAGGGAGGTCCGGGGGGAATGGTGAATTAATTCTGATGTGCGATTTGATTAATTACTAAGTGTGCCATGAGCGGGTGGGGGAATGCTAGGCTTGCTTGGTTGTTTCTGAGGTGAGAGAGGCTGGGGGGGCGTGGGAGATGGTGGGGAGGGTGGGGCGCGGTGGGGTGGAGTGGTGAGAGGTTGGGGTGAGTGGGGAGTAGCGTGTGGGGCCGTTGGGCGCCGGTTGGATTTATTGGAGCCGCAGGAGGCGGGGAGGCCACCCACACGCGCTTGGTGAATGATTATTTATGGTAGGTAGGATGAGCCGTGTAAGGGAGGGGATGTATGTTCTGGAACATTGGGGGTGATGGGGGTTAAATAAGGGTTGACTGGATGGAAGAGGAATGTGATGTTGGGGAACGCCTGGGGGAAAAGATTGCGTTTGCAACAAGGTATGTAGGTGACTTTGGTGGGGGGATGGGATGGTTGGTGTCTGTGTTTATATTCTGGCCTTATGGCGGTAGAAAGAATATGTTTTGGCAGCTTCACAGTGGCTGGTTCCATGGTGGTAGCCGGCCACTACGTTCGTCTAACTCGTTGGTAGGCGCAAGGCTGACAGCGGTCGGCTCGACATCCTCTAAACAAAGTCACTGGATACAGGAGAATTAAAGTGGTGTTTACTTGGTTATTGAATTTGAGGGAAGCGGGTTGTTTTGTTTGTTTTTGGTGGTTACGCGGGGACATTGTATGACACTGTTTAAAAAGTTTTAGGCGGGGGAAGTTGTCTCCGGGGGAAGGGGATCGGATGCAAAGGAGTATTATTACGGGGTTAGGGGTGGTGAGGGAGGAATTGGCATTTTCTTTAGTATGGAGCCTGTAGGGGTAGGGTTTTGCGTTTTATAATGCTAATATATACAGACAACGTTCTACTGTACGGCCTGAGGAGACAGGAGCCTGTTTTTTAGACGAACGGGTTGGGGACGGTGATGCAGGCATGAAGCGGGAGAATGCGGATCAGGGGGATGCAAGAGAGGTATTTGCGCCAAGTTCTTGGGTCGATGCTATCCGTATGATGATATGACACAAGACACCAACTTTTTTCCTAATCCCCGATAGCCTCGAACGACCGGGTCATGTTATCTTATTAGGCCCCCCCCCCCCCCCCCCCACCCCCCCCCCCCCCCCCCCCCCCCCCCCCCCCCCCCCCCCGGGGAAGAAAGGCACCATGCAGGTGTGTGGAGACTTATACACCATTTACTGCTCCACTGAAATTCAAATATCTTCTAAAAGGCTCATGGGAAATGAGCTTAGACTCTGCGGTGCCAACTATTGGATGTAGCGTTCTTCAATTCACATCCGACTCACTGGCCCTGCAATGTTGAATGGGATATAGCGACCTACCAGAATTTTCATCTGCAAACGCAGTTTTAGGGTGTTTGCCCCTTATCCGTGCAGAGTACAGCACTGGCTTGCTAGGTGAGAGCTCTAGGGTTAGGTCGTAACTAGGTAACATTAATTATGGGAGAGGCACCACTGCAGGTGTGTGGAGACTTATACACATTAGCTGCTCCAACTGAAATCTTTAATATCTTTAAAAGGCTCATGTGAAATGAGCTAGGACTGTGCAGCACCACCTATGAGAGTAGCGTTTCTTCAATTCACATCCGACTCATTGAAATAAAAAACCCTTGATGATGTGAAATGGGATTAGAGCCAACCAGATATTCACTGCAGGACAGCTGTTTCGGGGTATTTGCTCCATCAATGCAGAGTAGAGTATGATTGACTAGATGAGAGGCTCTAGAGGAAGTTTTGTAAGGGTAAATATTCTTGATTTAGGGAGACGAACCATACCGGTATGTGTAGCTTAAAAGGAGTAACATTTCTCATTAGGGAGAGGCACCAGTAGATGTGTGGAGACGTATCAGCATTATGCGCCCACCGAATAGAAATATATTCAGAAAGCCTCATGGGAAATAAATGAATATATATATTACTTTATTATTTTTTTTTTTTTTACTTATCCCAATATGGAACTGGACTGAGTGGTCACATGACAGCTGTTAGAAGTCCTTGCGCACATACAGTAACTGTTCTGCAATGCATTATTCTGTTACTCAGTGGGTCAGCCCCTGCTTTTGGGCACAGCCTGGTAGGCCTACCTCACAGACAAACAAGACGCCGTGATTGTGCCTCCGACTGTCATGGCACCTATTGGAACCACACTGTGCTATTGTCCCTTCACCCCATCAAATTCATTAAATGCCCCGTTCACTATCAACCTCCTAATCTACTGAGTTAAATGGCCGGGATCGGAGTAAGCTCTGTTCCTGGTTGTTATAGCAGGACTTTAGTCTCTTATGGATGTCTCGGGAGCTCTGGCGTCCTGTAAGCCTCAGGGGCCACTTGTTTAAGACCCCTGGTTTAAAGTATTGAGGGCTTTAGTCAGACGAGAAATCACATTGAAAAAATCTTTTTCTCTCCTTAATACTCAGCGGCAGCATGTGCGGCGCTGTTTTTGGAAAAGGTTTGAATGTGTTTTGGATCCTGAAAAAAAACATCAAATTGATAAAACTTAAAACAAGTCTGTGCAGTATAAAAAGGAGGCTAAAACGGTTTCAAAGAGATTTTAGCCCCACCATGGGAACACCCCCGATCTGTCTGGGAACACCACCCGATCTGCCTGGGAATACCCCCGATCTGCCTGGGAACACCCCCGATCTGCCTAGGAACACCCCCTGATCTGCCTGGGAACACCCCCCGATCTGCCTGGGAACACCCCCCGATCTGCCTAGGAACCCCCCCCGATCTGCCTGAAAAACACCCCCCCGATCTGCCTGAAACACCCCCAAATCTCTGCCTGAGAACCCCCCCCGCTCTGCCTGAGAACACCCCCCGCTGCCTGGGAACACCCCCGATCTGCCTGAGAACACCCCCCTATCTGCCTGGGTACACCCCCCCGATCTGGCGGTGAACACCCCCGATCTGCCTGGGAACACCCCTGATCATCTTGGGGACACCCCTGATCATTTTGGGGGGAAACTTACGATCTGCCTGGGAACACACCTGATAATCTTGGGGACATTTCTGATCTGCCTGGGACATTTCTGATCTGCCTGGGGACACCCCATATCATCTCGAGGACATGACTGCTCATCTTGGGGACACCTAAAATCTGCCTGGGAACACCCGTGATCATCTTGGGGACACTTTCGATCTGCCTGGGAACACGCCTGATCATCTTGGGGACACTTCCGATCTGCCTGGGAACACGCCTGATCATCTTGGGAACGCTGCCGATCTGCCTGGGAACACCTCTGATCATCTTGGTGACAATTCCGATCTGCCTGGGAGCAACCCCGATCATGTTGGGGACGCCTCCAGTCTGCTTGGGAACACCTCTGATCCACTTGGGGACACCCCTGATCATCTTGGGGACACTTCTGATCTGCCTGGGAACACCTCTGATCATCTTGGGGACACCCCTGATCATCTTGGGGACACTGCCAATCTGCCTGGGAACACCTCTGATCATCTTGGTGACAATTCCGATCTGTTTGGGAAGGCCCCACATCATCTTGGGGACGCCTCCAATCTGCTTGGGGACACCCCTGATCATCTTGGGGACACCCCTGATGTGCCTGGGAACACCCCTGATCATCTTGGGGACAATCCCAATTAGTCTGGGAAAATCCATTTTTGGGATGGGTTTACATAAACCCACCTAGTTTGTGGGAGCCTCACAAAGAAATGGGAGGGTTGACAAGTATGAGCTAGAATTACCTGTGATTACCTCTGTACTGCTAGCTACATGTACTCACATGGTGGTCACCCAGAAAGGAAGTCATGTGGTTTCTAGGAAGCTGAGCTAACCTGAACCATAGATTACAATAAGGGAAGGCCCATATAAAAGGAATAAACACAGATTATATCTAGATATGTAATAGGCTATGTGTATCATATACCATGTGCTATATATATATCCTTGCATAGGAAACACTAGTTATAACTACCTACCTGGCTCTTCCTGCACCTCCAAGTAGATGCTATGGTGCTTTGTCACAAATTTGGTTTAAAAGTCCAGACTTATCTTATTTAAATAGACTTATCAGGATTAGAAAACCAACACAGCGCACCACCAGGTTGCTTCTGGTATTGCAAACCAGTGCTTTTAATTACACTGAAACGTAATACCAGACACAACCTGTAAACAGGTGGGGCGCTGTTTTTAGGTAAAAAGCAGCCAAACTATGACTACTGAACTTGACAACTCCTGCCTGACATGGATCTGTTCCCTGTGAAGGCTTCAGTGTTATCTCAGTGATTCAGCACCTTATCTCGGTGCTGCCTAACCTCAGCTTTTGTTTGTCTTGGTGTGTAGTATGTTTATTGATGTTTCCTGAAGCCAGTTGTGAAAGAGGGAAGATTTAGTCATTGTTCACATCACGTTGATGACCTCTGTTTAAAAGGGTTGTTCCGGGACTTTACAAAAGCTCATTGGTCCACTGAGGTATGATTAGAAATAAAAAAAAAAGCAGCACGCTCCCGTTCCATCCCACCCCGGACATCCCAGCTGCTCAGCGAACGTTCATCGTTCAGGTGCTATGTGCAGCCAATCACAGGCCACAACGTCACGTGCACGAAATGGATAACGTCACGTGCACGAAATGGATGCCTTTTTTTTTGTTCTACAGGCCAGACAGTGGCCAAAAGGACACTTTTTTTGGGCTAATGTAACCCTATGGATATATTTAGCATGTACACCAGGAACTTCCCAGTGTACAGGCTGAATGTAGATCACAAATGTGATGTGAACAGAGCCTTAAATGGGTATTCCCACCATGCTTTTTCACAAAGTCTGCTCTTCACAGCAAGCTTCAGGCTCCCACTTCCTGTTCAGGCTGTGGGTAGTTCTTCAGCTTCAGGCTCACGCTTCCTGTTCAGCTGTAGGCCCGGGTTTTACAGCTTCAGGCTGTGGGGCGTTCTACAGCTTCAGCTCCCACTTCACGTTCAGGGCTGTTGGTGATTTACAGCTTTTTGGCTCCACTTCCTGTTCAGGCTGTGGGGTTTCTACAGCTTTAGGTTCCCACTTCCTGCTCAGATTTTGGGCAGTTCTACAGCTTTAGGCCCCACTTTCTGTTCAGGCCTGTGGGCCGCTCTAAAACTGGCATGCTCCCACTTCCCGTTCAGGCTGTTTGGGCCGCTCTAAACAGCTGCATCTCCCCATCTTCCCGTTCAGGCTGTGGGCAATTCTACAGCTTCAGGCTTTCACTTCCCATTCAGGCTGAGGGCAGCTCTACAGCTTCAGTCTCCCACTTTCTGTTCAGGCTTTGGGCAGTTCTACAGCTTCAGGCTCCCACTTCCAGTTCAGGGTGTGGGCCGCTCTACAGCTTCAAAGGGTCCCACTTCCGTTCAGGTGTGGGCCGCTCTACAGCTTTAGGCTCCCACTTCCCGTTCAGGTGTGGGGCCGCTCCCACAGCTTTCAGGCTCCCCCTTCCCGTTCAGCTGTGGGCAATTCTACAGCTTCAGTCCTCCCACTTCCTGTTCAGGCGGCCTTGGCAGGTTTACAGCAGTGACTGACATTTTCAACTCTGCTATTCCTAGCTAGCCTGTTAGAGGACATTGGTATAGAGGGATTTTTATGCAGCAGGGCACAAGGCTACAGAGCTCCAAAGGTACAGTTTCGCAGTAAAAAAAATAAACAAGCTACTGTGCTGCGATAAGACACAGCAGTGAGTGACATCACCATTCTGGCCCTCTAGAAACAGAGAGAGATGAACCTAGGAAAACTTGTGTATACAACAGAGATTTAACTGCCCAACC
>JAODAL010065612.1:0-18153 GCA_025379985.1 Phyllomedusa bahiana
CACAACCTTCTCTTTCCCCTAGAACCTCCATTCCTTCACCCACAACCTTCCCTTTCCCCAGGACCAACAAACCCTTTAAAAAAACAACCTTCCCCTTTTTCCCCCAGGGAAACCTTCCCAAATTCCCCTTTAAACCACAACCTTTCCTTTCCCCTAGGACCAGCATTCCTTCCTCCCCCAACCTTTTCTTTCCCCTAGAAACCTTTCCTTCCCCCTACAACCTTTGTTTTCCCCCTAGGGCCATCAAACCCTTTCCCCCACAACCTTTGCCCTTTCCCCCAGGGCCCCTCATTCTTTAAACCCAAAAACCTTTTGCTTTCCCCTAGGGCCATCATTTTCCCCACCCCCCAAAAACCCTTTTCTTTCCCCTAGGAAACCTCCTTCCCCTTCCCTCCACAAAACCCGCTTTTCCCCAAGGAACCCTCATTTCCCTTTACCTACAAAACCTTTTCTTTCCCCTAGGACCATCATTCCTTCACCCACAACCTTTGCTTTCCCCTAGGACCATCATTCCTTCACCCATCCAAAACCTTTTCTTTCCCCCCAAGGGCCATCTTTTCCCTTTCCCCACAACCTTTTTCTTTCCCCTAGGAAAAAACATTTCCTTTACCTAAAAAACCTTTGCTATTTCCCTAGGGCCATATTTTCCAAACCCACCCCAAAACCTTTTTCTTTTCCTAAGGGCCATAAATTTCCCTTTACCTAAACCTTTTCTTTTTTCCCAAGGGCCCCTCCCCCCCCCCCCCAAAAATTCCCCTTTACCAAAACCTTTGCCTTTTTCCCCCGACCATCCAAATTTTTTCCCCCCACAAACCCTTTTCTTTCCCCTAGGACCATCATTCCTTCCCCCACAAAACCCTTTCTTTTCCCCCAGGGCCATCATTCCCCCTTTACCCCCCAAAACCCTTTTCCCCTTTTTCCCCAGGGCCCCCTCATTTCCTTCACCCACAACCTTCCCTTTCCCCAGGACCATCATTCCTTCATCCACAACCTTCTCTTTTCCCCCAGAAAATTCAATTTCCTTTTCCCCCACAACCTTTCCCTTTTTCCCCAGGACCATCAAATCCTTCACCAAAAACCTTTTCTTTCCCCCCAGGACCATCCCTTCCTTCCCCTACAAACCCTTTTCTTTCCCCTAGGACCCAACAATTTCCTTTCCCCCACAACCTTTTTCTTTTTCCCAAAGGGCCATCAAATTTCCTCACCTACAACCTTTGCTTTCCCATAGGACCATCATTTTTCCCTTTATCCCCAAAACCCTTTTCTTTTGGCCCTAAACCTTTCCCTTCCTTCACCCCCAAAACCCTTTCCCCCTTTTCCCCGGGCCATCCCTTCCCTTTTTCCACAACCTTTCTTTCCCCTTTGAACATTTATTCCTTTATCCAAAAAAAAAACCCTTTCCCTTTCCCCTAGGACCACATTCCTTTCCCCCAACCAAAACCCTTTTCTTTTCCCCCAGGAACCCTCATTTTTTTAAACCCCCCCAAAACCCTTTTCTTTCCCCCCAGGAACCCAACATTCCTTTAAAACCCCCAACCTTTTTCTTTCCCCTAAAGGGCCATCTTCCCCTTTATCCACAAACCCTTTTTTTTCCCCCTAGGAAACCCCATTTCCTTTTACCAAAAACCCTTTTCTTTCCCCCCCAGGAAACCATCATTCCTTCATCCACAACCTTTGCTTTCCCCCCCAACCATCCCTTCCTTCACTTACCAAACCCTTTTTTTCCCCAAAGGGCCCCTCATTCCTTCCTCCCAAAAACCCTTTTTTTTTCCCCCTAGGACCATCATTTCCCCCACCTAAAACCTTTTCTTTCCCCCAGGGCCATCATTCCTTCACCCAACCTTTTGCTTTTCCCCCAGGCCCCCCCCTTTCCCTTTACCAAAACCTTTGCCCTTTTCCCCCAGGACCAACAAAAACCCTTTACCTACAACCTTTTTCTTTCCCCCCCAGGACCAAACATTCCTTTTCCACCCAAAAACCTTTTTTTCCTTCCCCCAGGAAACCCCAAAATTTCCCTTCAACCCACAACCTTTGCTTTCCCCTAGGACCATCATTCCTTCATCCCCAACCTTTTTCTTTTCCCCCCAAAACCATCATTCCCTTTCCCCCCCCAAAACCCTTGGGTTTTCCCCCCCCCCAGGGCCAACATTTCCTTCCTCCACAAGCCCTTTTCTTTCCCCCCAGGGCCATCATTCCTTCCCCCACAAACCTTTTGGGTTTCCCCCAGGCCCCCTCATTCCCTTTCCCCACAACCTTTTCTTTCCCCTAGGCCCAAAACCTTTCCCCCACAACCTTTGCTTTCCCCCAGGGGCCCCTCATTCCTTTTCCTCTACAACCTTTGCTTTCCCCTAGGACCATCATTCCTTCACCTACAACCTTTGCTTTCCCCTAGGACCATCATTCCTTCCTCCACAACCTTTGCTTTCCCCTAGGACCATCATTCCTTCCTCCACAACCTTTGCTTTCCCCTAGGAACCCTCCCTTCCCTTTTATCCACAACCTTTTTCTTTCCCAAAAAGGGCCCTTCCCTTTCCCTTTTTCCACAACCTTTGCTTTTCCCTAGGACCATCATTCCTTTACCCACAAACCTTTCCCTTTCCCCCAAAACCCTCAATCCCTTTATAAAAACCTTTTTTTCCCCTAAAACCTCAAAATTTCCCTTTACCTACAAACCTTTTCTTTCCCCTAGGGACCCCTCATTCCTTCACCACAAACCTTTTTTTTTTCCCCTAGGGCCAACATTTCCTTCCCCCAAAACCTTTTTTCCCTTTTTTTTTCCCCAGGACCATCATTCCTTCACCTTTTTAACCCCTTTGCCCTTTCCCCCCCGGGCCATTTATTCCTTCACCTAAAAACCCTTTGTTCCCCAAACCCCAGGGCCATCATTTCCTTTTACCACAACCTTTTCTTTCCCCCAAAAACCCTCATTTCCTTTCCCCAAAAACCTTTCCCTTTTCCCCTAGGACCATCATTCCTTCATCCACAACCTTTGCTTTCCCCTAGGACCATCATTCCTTCCTCCACAACCTTTGCTTTCCCCTAGGACCATCATTCCTTCCTCCACAACCTTTGCTTTCCCCTTTTGGGCCATCAATTTCCTTTTCCCCAAAACCCTTTCCTTTTCCCCAAAGGGCCATAAAAATCCTTCCCACCAAATTTTTTCTTTTCCCCAAGGGGCCCTCATTCCTTCCCACAACCTTTCTTTCCCCAAAGGCCATCATTTCCCTTTCCCCCACAACCCCTTTCTTTCCCCCAGGACCATCAATTTCCCTTTCCAACAACCCTTTTTCTTTCCCCCCCAAGGGCCCCCATTCCCTTCCCCACAAACCCTTTTTTTTCCCTAGGAAACCCTCATTTTCCTTCCCCCCACAACCTTTGCTTTCCCCCCAGGGGCCATCATTCCCCTTTCCCCCACCAAACCTTTTTCTTTTTCCCTAGGAAAAACCCTCATTCCTTCCCCCACAACCTTTGATTTCCCCTAGGACCCCCTCATTCCCCTTTATCCACAAAAATTTCCTTTTCCCCCCGGAAACCCCAATTTCCTTTTATCCCCCAAACCCTTTCCCCTTTTCCCCAAAGGACCATCATTCCTTCATCCACAACCTTTCCTTTTCCCCTAGGGGGCCCTTTTCCTTTAACCACAAACCCTTTCCATTCCCCCCAGGACCACATTCCCCTTTTCCAAAAAAACCTTTGGTTTCCCCCCAAACCATCATTCCTTTACCAAAAAAACCCTTTGCTTTTCCCCAAAGGGCCACATTTCCCCCCACAAACCCCTTTTCTTTCCCCCCCGGACCATCCCTTCTTTCAAACCCCCCCAAACCCTTGCTTTTCCCCAGGACCCTCATTCCTTCACCCACAAAACCCTTTTCCCTTTCCCCCAGGGACCATATGTTTTCCCTTTATCCCCAACCTTTTTTTTCCCCCAGGACCACAATCCTTCACCCACACCCCTTTCCCTTTTCCCCCAGGACCATCCCTCCTTCCTCCACAAAACCTTTTTCTTTTCCCCCAACCATCATTCCCCCCACAAACCTTTTTTCCCCCTAGGACCATCATTCCTTCATCCACAACCTTCTCTTTCCCCTAGGACCATCATTCCTTCATCCACAACCTTTCCTTTCCCCTAGGACCATCATTCCTTCCCCCAACAAAACCCATTTCTTTCCCCTAAAACCTTTATTCCTTAAACCCACAACCTTTCCCCTTTCCCCCAGGACCATAAATTTCCCTTTTCCACAACCTTTGGGTTTCCCCCAAAGGGCCATTAATTCCTTTAACCCCCAACCTTTTCCCTTTTTTCCCCAGGGCCAACATTTTCCTTCACCCACAACCTTTCCTTTCCCCTACGACCATCATTCCTTCCTTACCACAAAAACCCCTTTGGGTTTCCCCCCAAGGGGCCCATCATTCCTTCACCCACAGCCTTAGCTTTCCCCTAGGACAATCCTTCCTTCCTCCACAACCTTTGCTTTCCCATAGGACCATCATTTCCCTTCCCTCCAAAACCTTTCCTTTTCCCCCGGGCCATCATTTTAAAACCCTTTTTTCCCCCTGCCCTTCCCAACCAAAACCTTGCTTTCCCCCAGAACCATCATTCCTTCCTCCACAACCCTTTCTTTCCCCTTGGGCCACATTCCCCTTTACCCACAACCTTTGCTTTTCCCCCCAGGAAAACCTCATTTTCCCTTTATTCCCCAAACCTTTTCTTTCCCCCCTAGGACCATCCCTTTCCCTTCCCCCCCCCAACCTTTCTTCCCCTTTGGACCATCAAACCCCCCTCCACAACCTTTTCTTTCCCCCCCAGGACCATCATTTCCCTTTACCCACAACCTTTTTCTTTCCCCCCAGGCCCTCATTCCCTTCCCCCCCCCAACCTTTGCTTTCCCCCCCCCCCGGGCCCCTCATTCCCTTCCCTCCTCCAAAACCTTTTGGTTTCCCCTAGGACCATCATTCCTTCACCTACAACCTTTGCTTTCCCCTAGGACCATATAATTTTTCCCTTTACTACAACCTTTTTCTTTCCCCTAGTCCATCAAATTTCCCCCTCCACAACCTTTGCTTTCCCCCAAGGGGCCAAATTCCCCTTTTTCCCACAACCTTTTCTTTTTCCCCCAGGACCATCATTCCTTCATCCACAACCTTTGCTTTCCCATAAACCATCATTTCCCCCTCCACAACCTTTTTCTTTCCCCTAGGGCCATCAAACCCCTTTCCCCACAACCTTTTGCCTTTTCCCCTAGGAAACCCTTTATTCCTTCCTCCACAAACCTTTTCTTTTTCCCCAGGACCAAAACCCAAAAAAAAAAATTTTTCCCTTTAAACCACAAACCCTTTTCTTTCCCATAGAAACCCTCATTTCCCTTTATCCACAACCTTTCCCTTTTCCCCTTTGGACCATAAAAACCATCACCTACCCAAACCTTTTTTCCCCCCCCGGACCCCCCCAATTTCCCTTTATTCCCCAAACTTTGCTTTCCCCCACGGAAACCCTCATTCCTTCCCCACAAAACCCTTTTCTTTCCCCCAAGGGCCACATTCCTTCCCCACAACCTTTGCTTTCCCCTAGGACCATCATTCCTTCATCCACAACCTTTCCTTTCCCCTAGGACCATCATTTCCTCCACCACAAAAACCTTTTCCCTTTTCCCCCCAACCCAAACAATTTCCCTTTACCACAACCCTTTCTTCCCCTAGGACCATCATTTCCTTTCCCCACAACCTTTCCTTTTCCCCCCAGAAACCCAAAAAATTCCCTTAAAACCCCAACCTTTGTTTCCCCTAGGACCCCCTTCCTTTAAACCCCCCAAACCCCTTTTCTTTCCCCTAGACCATCATTCCTTTACCACAACCTTTTCTTTTCCCCCAGGACCATCAAATTTCCCTTTCCCCACAACCCCTTTTCTTTCCCCCCAGGACCATCATTTTCCCTTTTCCACAACCTTTCTTTTCCCCCAGGAAAACCCCTTTCCCTTCCCCCACAAACCCTTTTCTTCCCCCAGGGCCATCATTCCCTTTACCTACAAAAACCCTTTGCTTTACCCTAGGACCATCATTCCTTCCCCCACAAACCTTTTCTTTTTCCCCCAAAGGAAACCCTCATTTCCCTTTACCACAACCCCTTTTTTTTCCCCAGTACCATCATTTTCCTCCCACAACCTTTCCCTTTTCCCCCAAAGGGCCATCATTCCTTCCTCCCCAACCTTTTTTTTCCCCCCCAGGGCCATCAAACTTCCTCCCCAACCTTGCTTTTCCCCCAACCCATTTCCTTCACCCAACAACCTTTCTTTCCCCCAGGAAACCCTCCCTTCCTTTCCCCCCAACAACCCTTTTCTTTCCCCTAAAACCAACATTCCTTCCCCCACAACCTTTTCTTTTTTTATTTTTCCCTTTTTTTTTTTTCCCACTTTTTTTTTTTTTTTTTCTTTTTTTTTTTTCCCCCCCCTTTTTTTTTTTTTTTTTTCCCCTAGTAACCTTTATTCCTTTTTCCACAAACCTTTTCCCTTTTCCCCTAGGACCATCATTCCTTCTTCCACCCAAACCCTTTTCCCTTCCCCCCGGAAACCCTCATTCCCTTCACCAAAAAACCCCTTTTCTTTTCCCCCCAACCCCTCATCCTTTTTCCACAACCCTTTCCTTTCCCCCCAGAAACCAAAACATTCCTTAACCCACAACCTTTGCTTTCCCCTAGGACCATCATTCCTTCACCCCCCCAAAAATTTTTTTCCCCCCAGGACCAACATTCCTTTCCCCCAACCCCCTTTTCTTTTTCCCCCAGGGCCACATTTTCCTTTTCCCCCCAACCTTTTTTCTTTTCCCCCAGGAAACCCATTCCTTCCTCCACAACCCCTTTTCCCCTTTTCCCCCAGGACCATCCATCCACCTCCACAACCTTGCTTTCCCCCCAAAGGCCCATTCCTTACCTACAACCTTTGCCCTTTTCCCCCAAAAACCATCATTCCTTCCCTAAAAACCTTTTCTTTAAAACCCCAAGGACCATCATTCCTTTCCCCAAAAAACCTTTGCTTTTCCTAGGACCCATCCTTCCTTCCCCACAACCCTTTCCCCCTTTCCCCTAGAACCTTCATTCCTTCATCCACAACCTTTCCTTTCCCCTAGGACCATCATTCCTTCACCTACAACCTTTGCTTTACCCTAGGACCATCATTCCTTCCTCCACAACCTTTTCCCTTTTCCCCCCCCCGGGCCAAACATTCCTTCCCTCCCCAAAACCTTTCTTTTCCCCTTGGAAAACCTTTATTCCTTCACCAACCAAACCCTTTTTTTTCCCCAAAACCAAAATTCCTTCCCCACCCAAAAAACCTTTTTCTTTTTCCCCCCCGACCATCATTCCTTCACCTACAACCTTTGCTTTCCCCTAGGACCATCATTCCTTCCTCCCCAACCTTTTTCTTTCCCCCCAGGACCATCAAAACCCCTTTTCCACAACCTTTCTTTTTCCCCCCGGGCCCCCATTTTCCCTTCATCCACAACCTTTGCTTTCCCCTAGAACCTTCATTCCTTCACCCACAACCTTCCCTTTCCCCAGGACCATCATTCCTTCCCCACAACCTTTTTCTTTCCCCCCAGGACCATCATTTTCCCTTTTCCACCCTTCTCTTTCCCCTAGGACCATCATTCCTTCCTCCACAACCTTTGCTTTCCCCTAGGACCATCATTCCTTCCTCCACAACCTTTGCTTTCCCCTAGGACCATCATTCCTTCATCCACAACCTTTGCTTTCCCCTAGGACCATCATTCCTTCATCCACAACCTTTGCTTTCCCCTAGGACCATCATTCCTTCCTCCACAACCTTTGCTTTCCCCTAGGACCATCATTCCTTCACCTACAACCTTTGCTTTCCCCTAGGGCCCCTCATTCCCAAACCCAAAAACCCTTTTTTTTCCCCAAGGGCCAAAACCCTTTCCCTTCCCCCACAACCTTTGGTTTCCCCTAGGAAACCCTCATTCCCTTTTCCCACAACCTTTTGGTTTTCCCCCAGGGAACCCTCATTCCTTCCCACAAAACCCTTTTCTTTCCCCCAGGCCCCTTTAATTTCCTTTTTTCCAAAAACCTTTGCTTTCCCCTAGGACCATCATTCCTTTACCTACAACCTTTCCTTTCCCATAGAACCATCATTCCTTAAATTTTTTTCCCAAAAAACCTTACCTTGTTTCCCCCAGGACCCTCATTTCCCTTTCCTCCAAAACCTTTGGGGTTTTCCCCCCAGGGCCATCATTCCCTTTCCCCACAACCTTTGCTTTCCCCTAGGGGCCCATTTTTCCCTTTACCAAAAAAACCTTTCCTTTTCCCTAGGCCAAACATCCTTTCCCTCCACAACCTTTCTTTCCCCCAAACCCTCATTCCTTACCCACAAAACCTTTTCTTTCCCCCCAGGAACCCTCATTCCCTTTTCCCACAACCTTTCTTTTCCCCCCAGGACCATCATTCCTTCAACCCCCAAACCCTTTTTTTTTTCCCCCCGGGAAACCCTCATTCCTTCATCCCAACCCCTTTCCCTTTCCCCCTAGGACCATCAATCCTTCACCTAAAACCTTTCTTTCCCCCTAGGACCATCATTCCTTCACCCACAACCTTTGCTTTCCCCTAGGACCATCATTCCTTCATCCACAACCCTTTGGTTTTTTCCCCCCATGGGCCATCATTCCTTTCCCCCACAACCTTTGCCTTTTCCCCCAGGGGCCTTTATTTCCCTTTCCCCACAACCCTTTTTTTTCCCAAGGGCCATCCCTTCCCTTTCCCCCACAACCTTTTCTTTTCCCCCAACCCTTTATTCCCCTTTACCACAACCTTCCTTTTTCCCTAGGAAAAATTTTTTCCTCCCACAAAACCTTTTTCTTTCCCCCCGGGAACCCTCATTCCCCTTTACCTACAAAACCCTTTTCTTTCCCCTAGGAAACCCCATTTTTCCTTCCTCCACAACCTTTGCTTTCCCCTAGGACCATCATTCCCCTCACAACCTTTCTTTCCCCTAGAAACCCTTTAAACCTTCCCCCCACAACCTTCTTTTTCCCCCCAGGGCCCTCAAACCCCTTTAAACCACAACCTTTGCTTTTTCCCCAGGACCATCATTTCCCTTTACCTACAAAACCTTTTCCCTTTTCCCCCAGGGCCCTTTATTCCTTCCTCCACAACCTTTGCTTTCCCCTAGGACCATCATTCCTTCCTCCACAACCTTTGCTTTCCCCTAGGACCATCATTCCTTCCTCCACAACCTTTGCTTTCCCCTAGGACCATCATTCCTTCACCTACAACCTTTGCTTTCCCCTAGGACCATCATTCCTTCCTCCACAACCTTTGCTTTCCCCTAGGACCATCATTCCTTCCTCCACAACCTTTGGGTTTCCCCTAGGGCCCTCATTTCCCTTTACCTACAACCTTTGCTTTTCCCCCAGGGCCAAAAATTCCTTCACCTACAAAACCTTTTTCTTTCCCCCCCAAACCTTTATTTCCTTTTCCCCCACAACCTTTGCTTTTTCCCTAGGACCCAACATTTCTTCATCCAAACCTTTTTTCCCCAAAAACCCTCATTCCTTCTCCACAACCTTTCCCTTTTCCCCCAGACCATCATTCCTTTCCCCCAAACCTTTTTCTTTTCCCCCAAGGGCCCTCATTCCTTTACCCCAAAAACCTTTCCCTTTTCCCCTAGGACCATCATTCCTTCATCCACAACCTTTGCTTTCCCCTAGGACCATCATTCCTTCATCCACAACCTTTCCTTTCCCCTAGGACCATCATTCCTTCATCCACAACCTTTGCTTTCCCCAAAGGGCCATCAATTTCCCTTACCCCCTAAAACCTTTTCTTTCCCCCAGAAACCCTTTAAATTTCCCTTCCCCCAAAAACCCCTTTTCTTTTTCCCCCCAGGGGCCATCAAACCCCTTCCCCCACAACCTTTTTTCTTTTTCCCCTAGGAAACCTCCTTCCCCCCCACAACCTTTGCCCTTTTTCCCCAGCCCCTCATTCCTTTCCCCCAACCCTTTGCTTTCCCCCCAGGGCCATATTTTCCCCTTTCCCCACAACCTTTGCTTTCCCCAAGGGCCCTTTTTCCCTCACCCCAAAACCTTTCCCTTTTCCCCCAGGACCATCAAATTTCCCTTCCCCCACAACCTTTTCTTTTCCCCAAGGGCCCCATTTCCTTCACCCACAACCTTTGCTTTCCCCAGGACCAACATTCCTACCCCAAACCTTTTCTTTCCCCAGGACCACATTTTCCCCCCTCCAAACCTTTGGGTTTTCCCCCAGGACCATCATTCCTTTTTCCACAACCCCTTTTTTTCCCCAAAAAACCCTCATTCTTTCACCACACCCCGGCCTTTCCCCCCCCCCCCTAGGACCCCTCAATTTCCCTTTACCCCAACCCTTTTTCTTTGTCCCCCAGGACCATCATTTTCCCTTTCCCCACAAACCTTTGCTTTTCCCCCAGGACCCTCTTTCCTTTTTCCCCCAACCTTTCTTTCCCCTAGGAAACCTTCCAAATTTCCTTTTCCACAACCTTTTCCTTTTTTCCCCAGGGCCATCATTCCTTCCTCCAAAACCTTTTCTTTCCCCCAGAAAACCTCTTTCCTTCACCTACAACCTTTTCTTTCCCTAGGACCATCATTTTCCCTCCTTTCCCCAACCTTTTCTTTTCCCCCAGGGAAAAATCATTCATTCATCAACAACCTTTGCTTTCCCCAAGGACCCTCATTCCATCCACCACAACCTTTTTCCCTTTTCCCCCAGGACCCTCATTCCCTTTTTTCCCCCAAAACCCTTTTTTTTTTCCCAAGGGCCATCATTCCTTCAATTAAAAACCCTTTCCCTTTTTTAAAACCATCATTCCTTTCCCCCACAAACCTTTTTTTTCCCCTAAACCTTTAACCTTTTTCCAAACCTTTCCCTTTTCCCCAAAGGGCCAACATTTTTCCTTCCAAAAACCTTTTTCTTTTCCCCCAGGAACCCCCATTCCTTCACTTTCAACCTTTGCTTTCCCCTAGGACCATCATTCCTTCACCTACAACCTTTGCTTTCCCCTAGGACCATCATTCCTTCATCCAAAAAACCTTTTTTTTTCCCCCCAGGGGCCATCAAAAACCCCATCCCACAACCTTTTGCTTTCCCCCCCCAAAACCCTCATTCCTTCATCCACAACCTTTTCTTTCCCCCCAACCATCAATTTCCCACCTCCAAACCTTTGCTTTTCCCCAAAGGACCAACATTCCCCTTTTTCCCCCAACCTTTGGGTTTCCCCCCAGGGCCCTCAAATTTCCCTTTACCTACAACCTTTTGCTTCCCCCCAGGACCATCCCTTTTCCCTTTACCAAAAACCTTTGCTTTTCCCCCCCCGGTCCATCATTTCCTTCCCCCAAAAACCTTTTTCTTTTTCCCCCAGACCACATTCCTTCACCACAAAACCCTTTTTTTTCCCCAAAGGGCCATCAATTTCCTTTCCCCCACAACCTTCTTTTTCCTCTAGAACCATCCCTTTTCCTTCCCCCACAACCATTTCTATCCCCCCAGGACCACAAAACCTTCCCCACAAAACCTTTGCTTTTTTCCCCTAGGGCCCCATTCCTTCCCCCACAACCTTTGCTTTTCCCCCCGGACCCATCTTTCCCCCATCCACAAACCCCCCTTTCTTTTCCCCCGGACCAACATTCCTTCATCCCAAAAACCTTTGCTTTCCCAAAGGACCAACAAACCCCTTTATCCACAACCCCTTTCCCTTTTCCCCTAGGACCCTCATTCCTTCACCTACCAAACCTTTTCTTTTCCCCTAGGAAACCCTCATTTTTCCCCTTTTTTCCCCCCCTCCACCAAACTTTTGGGTTTTTCCCCAAAGGGCCCCCAAATTCCTTTTACCTACAACCTTTGCTATTTTTCCCAAAGGGCCCCCATTTCCCTTTACCTTTCAACCTTTGCTTTCCCCAGGACCATCATTTCCCCAAATTTTTTCCCCCCCCAAACCACAACCTTCTCTTTCCCCTAGGACCATCATTCCTTCACCCACAACCTTTCCTTTTCCCCCAGGGCCCAACAAAATTTTCCCTTTATCCACAACCTTCCTTTCCCCCAAAGGGCCATTTATTCCCTTTACCCCCAACCTGTTTTCCCTTTTCCCCTAGGACCATCATTCCTTCATCCACAACCTTTGCTTTCCCCTAGGACCATCATTCCTTCACCTAAAACCTTTTCTTTCCCCCAAAAACCATCATTTTCCCTTTACCACAAAAACCTTTTCCCTTTTCCCCTAGGAAACCTTTATTCCTTCCTCCACCCAAAACCCTTTTCCCTTTCCCCCCGGGCCATCATCCTTTTCCAAAACCTTTTCTTTCCCCTTCCCCCAAAAACTCCATCTTCCTTCACCCCAACCTTTTTCTTTCCCCTAGGGCCATCCTTTTCCTTCACCTACAACCTTTGCTTTTCCCCAAAGGGCCAAACAAACCTTCTCCAAAACCTCTTCTTTCCCCTAGGACCATCATTCCTTCATCCACAACCTTTTCTTTTCCCCCCCCTGACCCTCATTTCCCCTTTATCCACAACCTTTCCCTTTCCCCTAGGGCCCCTCATTTCCCTTTCCCCCACAACCTTTGCTTTCCCCTAGGACCCACATTCCTTCTCCACAACCTTTGCTTTCCCCTAGAACCATCATTCCTTCACCTACAACCTTATCTTTCCCCTAGGAAACCCTCCCTTCCCCTTTACCTACAAAACCCTTTCTTTTCCCCAGGCCATCAATTTCCCTTTCCCTTACAACCCCTTTTTTTTTCCCCAAAGGGCCATCATTCCTTATCCCACAACCTTTCTTTCCCCCCAACCATCAATTTCCCTTTCCCCAAAACCTTTCCCTTTTCCCCCCGAAACCCTCAATTTTCCCTTTATCCAAAAACCTTTTCTTTCCCCAAAACCATCATTCCCTTTCCCCCCCACCCTTTTTCCTTTTCCCCCCAAAGGGCCATCCCAAAATTCCTTTTTTCCCCCAACCTTTGGGTTTCCCCCCAGGACCAAAAAAATTCCCCTTTACCACAAAACCCTTTTCTTTCCCCAAAAAAACCAAATCAAATTTCCTTTAAAAAACAACCCTTTCTTTCCCCTAGGGCCCTCATTTTTTTCATCCACAACCCCTTTCCCTTTCCCCCCAGGGGCCCTCATTCCTTCATCCCAACCAACCTTTCTTTCCCCCCAGGACCAACATTCCTTCAACCCCCAAACCCTTTTCTTTTTCCCCAGGACCATCATTCCCTTTTACCTACAACCTTTGCTTTTTCCCCCAGGGCCATCATTCCTTCCCCCCTACAAAACCCTTTCCCCTTTTCCCCTTTGGAAACCCCCAATTTTTCCCTTTACCCAAAAAACTTTTTTCCCTTTCCCCTGGCCTTCTTCCTTATTACAACCTTTGCTTTCCCCAGGACCATCATTCCTTCATCCACAACCTTATCTTTCCCCTAGAACCTTCATTCCTTCATTTCCCAACCTTTTCTTTTCCCCCTAAAGGCCTTTATTCCTTTAACCCCCAACCTTTCCCTTTTCCCCTAGGACCACCAAAATTTCCCTTTTCCACAACCTTTGCTTTCCCTATGACCATCATTTTCCCTTTAAACCCAAAACCTTTGCTTTCCCCTAGGGGCCTTTTTATTCCTTCATAAACAACCTTTTTCTTTTCCCCCGGGACCATCTTCCCTTTTACCCACAACCCTTTTTTTTTCCCTAGGACCATCTTCCCCTTTTCCCCACAACCTTTTTCTTTCCCCCAGGGCCCTTTTTTCCTTTATTCCCCAAACCTTTGCTTTCCCCCAGGGGCCATTTATTCCTTCATCCACAACCTCTCTTTCCCCTAAAGGGCCATTTTAATTTCCCTTATTTTTAAAACTTTGCTTTCCCCCGGACCATCATTTCCCTTTAAATTCCCCCTTTTTGCTTTCCCAGGACCATATTTTTTCACTACAAAACCCTTTTCTTTAAACCCCCGGAAATCAATTCCTTTTCCTACAACCTTTTTTTCCCCTTGGGGCCTTCATTCTTCCCCCTACAACCTTTGCTTTCCCCTTTGGACCTTTATTCCCTTTACCTACAACCCCCTTTTCTTTCCCCTAGGCCATAATTTTCCCTTCCCTCCACAACCTTCTTTCCCCCTAGGGGCCAAACATTCCTTTTAAACCACAACCCTTTTTCTTTCCCCTTGGGCCATCATTCCCCTTTACCTAACCTTTGCTTTACCCTTTGGAACCCCCCATTCCTTTAACCCACAATCCTTTGCTTTTCCCCCCAGGACCTTTTTTTCCTTCCCTTTCAAACCTTTTTTCTTTCCCTAGGACCCAAACATTCCTTTCCCACAACCTTTTCTTTCCCCTTGGCCTCTTCCCTTAAACCCCAAACCCCTCTTTCCCCTAGGGCCTTTTTCCTTTTATCCACAACCCCCATCTTTCCCCCAAACCTCTATTCCTTCCCCCACAACCTTCATTCCCCCTCTTTCCCCGGGAAACCCCGTTTTGATTTGGTTTCAATGGAACTCCTTGACGTTTCTTACCACCTGTCCTCCATTTCCCTTAGCCCTTCATTTCCTTCTCTCCAGAACCTCACCCACCTCTAGTCTTTCTCGAACCTCTGCCCTCCAATGCCCACGGCCATGCCCCCAGTACGTTACCTGCAGCCTGGTCTTCTCCTCCAGAGGGTTGTATCCGCAGGGCAGAGTCCACGCTTGAAATTCGAGTCCTTTCTTTCCTTCTGCACCTTCTGCCCCCCCTTTTGTTTCATGACGTTGGGTACGAAAAGGGGAAAAATGATTTAAATTTTCTTTCAGTTTCCAGTTTCGGGAATGATCGGCGCCGGCCTTTTCTCACACAAGGACCCCAATGGTGGAGGTTCTCCCAAAAAGAGGGGTTTTTTTTGGGAGGGGTGGGGGGGGGTTTAAAATGGGCCGCCCCACACAATCCTCCCACACTTAAACCCCTTTACCCGCATAAACAAAATTTACCCCACATGAAGAGAAAATTGCAAAAAAAAGTTTTTTGCAATTTAAAAAAAATTATTAAAAGGGGGAGCCAAAAAGGGGGAAAACGGGGGAGTGAAATGTGGAAATAAAAGAAGGGCCCCCCCCCTTGGCGGGGGGCCGGATGAGACCCCCCGAATTTCCGGGCCCCTGGTGTAAAAAACGTGGGTCAGCCTGAAGGAAGTGGGGGAAAGAACCAAAAGAGCCCAAAAGGTTCTTTTCTCTAAAGATTGTCCAAAGGGCGGTGAAAAACAATTTGGGTAATTAAAACCTTATAACGTAACAACGCAGAACAAGGGCTAATACGGCGCCCTGAATATTTAAAGGGACAGTTTTTTTCGGAAAAAAAGGTTTCCCCTGATTTTTCGGGTATTTAAAACCCCCCCTCATTTTCATGAATATTTTTATGAAATTTTCTATCTATCTAAACTATCCCCCTACATCTCATATCTATCAACCCATCTTTACCCCATCTCATAAATCTTCTTTTCTATTATCTACTCTTCTCATATCCCATCTATCTATTTTTATTTTAAACTATGCTAAAACTTCCATATCTAATCAAACTATCTCATAGCTATCTATCTATTTTCCCATTTCTATAATCTATCTTTCTACTCTATCTATCTCTTCTCTCTCCAAAATCTATCTTTATTCTTTCCCATATTACTATCTTTCTATCCCATCTCTTCTTCTCTCATATCTATCCCCCTAATTCCCTTTTCCCCTATCTATCTATTATCTATTTTACTTATCTATTTATCTTTTCCCCATCTATCCCCTATTTCTAAAACTTCTCCTATTTTCTATTATTTTCTATCCCCTATCTTTTACTCATTTTCTAATCTATCTATTATTTTATATCTATCTATTTAATTCCCTTTTATTTTGTCTATCTATCTATCCCCTATCTATCTATCTATTTTCTTTTCTAATCTATTATCCCATCCGGGTATTTTATCATCTTTCCCCTTTTTATCCTATCCAAATCTAACTAAAACTGCCCCTCTATCTATTTTATCTATCCTTCTTCGAAACCAATCTGTCCCCATTTTATCATCCCCATCTATTTCTATCTATCCCTATCTTTATCTAAAAAAAATTTTCTATCTATATTATTCTTATCTCTTCTTCTTTCTATCTATTATCCCTTTTAAATTTTTCTTATCTATCTATCTATCTTCCCTTTTCCCAAACATATCTATCTAACCTATCTATCCCATCTATCCCTTTTTATCTATCTCTTAAACTTTATTTTATCTTACCCTAAACTAATCTACTATCTCATACTACTATCTATCTATCTTCCCCTATCTATCTTTCATTCTACTATCTATTTCTCTCTCTCCTTTTTCATTCCTATCTATTTCTATTTATCGATTTCTATTTTTCATTATCTTTTATCTATCCCCATATCTATCTATAAAAATTATCTTTTCCAATTCTTTCTCTCTATTTTTATCTATATCTATTATCTACTATCTATCTATTTTATCTCTTCTGTCTCTCATATCTATCCTTTTCTATCTATCTACCTATTATCCCTTATCTATTATCTATCCCATCTATCTATCTATTTTTCTATCTATCTATCTATCCCCTTTTTATCTACCCCATATTTTATCTATTTAAAACTTTTAACTATTTTCCCCCTTCTCATACTATCTATCCCCCCAAAATCTCCATCTTTTCTATCATCTATCCCTATCTATCAATTCTATCTATCTATTATCAAAAACCCCTATCTACTTCTAATCTAGTCCTAACTATCTATCTATATCTATTCTAAAAAAAATTCAAAAAATTTTATTCCTATTACCCAAAAAAACATTAAATTCATATTAACCGCCCCCATTCAATTAGAATCCCAAATCCCCCTTTGTCCACTCTAGCCCCAAAATTAAAAAAACCCCCAAACAATTTTTCGTTTCTCAAAAAAATTTTAAAACTTAAAACAAAATTAAATTAAAATTATAAAAATAAACAACGCAGACAAGGCTATTTTTAATTTTCCGCCCCGAAAATTTAAAGTAATTTCCCAAATTAAAATCCCCTATTTCTTTACTAAAACCCCCCATATTTTTATGTATTTCATTGAAAATTCCCTTTTTCTTTATCATCTATCTTTTATCATCCCTATCATTATTCCCATCTATTTTATTTCTACCCTATCTATCTTCTATCTATCTTCTCTCAAACCCCTATTATCTATCTATCCCATCTATTATCCTTTTATCCCTAATTTTATCATCTATTTTCTTTTCTATCTATCTCTTTTTTTTTTTAAATTTTTTTTTTTTCCCATATCTATCTAATTTTTTCTATTTATTCTATCTATCTATTTTATCTCATAAACTATCTATCACTAAATAAAAGGGCCCAAAAAGAAAGGAACCCGGCGCACTACTTTTAAAAAAGGGGAAACCAGGGGAAATAGAAAAGTTTTACTACAACTTAATTCTACTTTAAAATCACTTTAAAAAAGCATTTTTTTGACTAATCCTCCCCTTCACCCCCGAATTAGAAACTTCTTCCCAATTAAAAAAATTCTCTGAAACCCAAAAACCACTTTTTATCCAATCAATTTTACAAGGGGCCCCTTCCCAAAACATTCCCGGGCCTTTTTTTAAAAAATAAAAAAAAAATACAAAACCCCTGGGAAAAAAAAAACCGAATATTTCGTTTGGGAAAAGGGCCCAACTATAAAAAAACGAAAGACAATTGAATATTGTCATCCGCCCACCCAAAAAAGGGGGGGGGCATTGCTGTTTAAAAAATGAAATTACCAAAAAAGAATTTTTAAAAAAAAACTTTCGATGTTTCTTTCTACAACATTTGTGTCAGTGACCCCTTTGAAAAGTTTCAGAGGGGGAATTTAAAATATTTTTTAAAACAGTCAGCGGTCTTGATTTGGAAAAAATTTCCCCTAAAACAAAAAATTCTTTTGTATTAAGGACCCCCAAAAGGCCCCCTTTTTTTTTTAAATTTGGGGCCCCAAAATTCACAAGAACATCACTCATCCCCCCGGACGCCCCTTTTATTTTTATCCCGGGGTTTAAATTTTCCCAAAGGCAACGTCCCCACCACTTTGTAGATTTTCATTTACAAAAATATGTGACCCAAAAAAAGGGCGTTATTTGGGAAAAACCAGGCCATCTAA